>JAKSZT010054544.1:14844011-14878966 GCA_026826555.1 Tolypeutes matacus
AAATTAAACACTTTTGCACCTCACAGGACTTTGTCAGAAGGGTGAAAAGGCAGCCAACTCAATGGGAAAAAATATTTGGAAATCACATATCTGATAAGGGTTTAATATCCAGGATATATAAAGAGATGTTACAGCTCAACAATAAAAAGACAAATGACCCAATTAAAAAATGGGCCAAAGACTTGAATAGACATTTCTCCGAAGCAGAAATACAAATGGCAAAAAAATACATGAAGAAATGCTCAACATCACTCATGATTAGGGAAATGCAAATCAAAACTACAATGAGATATCATTTCACACCTATCAGAATGGCCACTATCAAAAAGAGAACTACAAGTGTTGGAGAGGATGTGGAGAGATAGGAACACTTCTTCACTGTTGGTGGGAATGCAGGATGGTACAGCCACTGTGGAGGACTGTTTGGCAGTTCCTAAAGAAGTTGAATATAGACTTGCCACGTGACCCTGCAATACCACTACTGGGTATATACCCAGAAGAACTGAGAGCAGTGACACGAACAGACATCTGCACACCGATGTTCATAGCCACATTATTCACTATTGCCAAAAGCTGGAAACAACCCAGGTGTCCATCAACAGACGAATGGATAAACAAACTGTGGTCTATTCACACGGTGGAATATTATGCAGCTGTAAGAAGAAATGAAGTCATAAAGCATATGGCAACATGGATGAACCTGGAGGACATTATGTTGAGTGAAGCAAGCCAGACACAAAAGGACAAATACTGTATGAATGCATTACTATGAACCAAATATATTGTATAAAATATTGTTTGATTAAAAAAAAAAAAACTTTACATGTATCCATTACATTTAATTGAGAAATGTAAAAAAAAAAAAAAAAAGGCAGCAGTTTGTCAACAGAAGTTTAAGACATTTCAAAGAATGTAATTTTTAGCAAATGGTAAATAAGGGTATTTTAATATAAATTTGTTTCATCACCCTTTTTATTATACCTAAGGGAATCTAAATTCTATTGCGTTTTACCCTCACCTCATTCATTTAAAAAAATACGTGAATGAGCCTTTCTTCCACAGCCTGAAGTTTTGCCAGGTTTCTTCTTTCTCAGCTCGTTTCTCCCTCCCAGCCCCTCCCCACCCAGAACTTCACCTGGAGGGGCCTGTTTCTGTGGATTTTACAGTGAACTGAAATCATGCCGCTGTATATCTGCCAATAGTCTGACCTTTAGACAAGCATTCTCTGGGATTCTGTTACAGTCGGCCGGGTAGGGAAGGAGCATGTGGGGGCAGCGACCCTGTGGGGACCCCCACCGCAAGTCACTAGGGCTCCACATCCCCGCCCCCTCCCCTCTGCACCCGCTCCCGCCTCGCTGGACAGCAGTGCTTTGCTCACGGCCCCCTCGGCCTGGGCAGCGCCCAGCGTGCCTCCACCTGCCTCCACCTGCCTCTCTCAGCTCCCGAGCTCCCGGCCCAGAGCCCCCTGCCCTTCCCCGCTACACTCTGAGTGTCCAGCTCGCTCCAGGCCTGGCGCCTGGCAGGTGGCAGCTGGCGACGGCACAAAGAAGCCTCCTAAATGAGCCGAGTCAGGGAAAGAAAGAGGGAGAACCTGCTAGTGAAGCGAGAAACCCACCTGCCGCCAGGGGTCCCTGTGCGCGGGAGCCCGAGGGTCTGTGGGTCACATCTGGAAGCCGGGTCCCCAAGTGCCCTGGTCCAGGGTCTGCCCAGCGTGCCGGCTGGTCCGTCCATCTGTCCCCGTGGCAGGGGCGGGCATGGTGGTTTGCATTTCTGCCCCAATACCTTAAAGGGGGAAGGGATTCATGGAACTCGACAGACAGAGCTTCAGAAAGAAACGCACTGCGGACGGTGGGGGCAGGTCGCAGAGGCCCCGGAGCCCGGCAGGCCCCGTGGGGGCATCAGCCGCCCCCCGGAGCCCGAGGGGAGGGCATTTCTCCGTTTGGTAGCGTTTGCTCAGAGTTGCAGGGTGAGGAAGCCAGGTGAGCCACAGGTCTGCACGTGCTTCTTCCTGCTTTGCTCAGCTCCCCTGCACCCAAGGCGGTGGGCGTGGGGCGCGGGCTCTGGGGGGCCTCTGGGCCGGTGGGAAGGGAGAGGACGGTGTTTGTCGGTTGGTCCGAGTTTTAACCAGGCCTTCTATGGAGTCTGATTCTGGCAGAGACTTTGTCCAAGCCCCGGGCGCTGCATGGAAGAGGCAGCCACGGGCCAAAAGTCCTCATTTTCACGCTCGCCGGCCGACATCCCATCAACCTTGTAGACCCCATCCAGGCTTGGATTGCTTTGTTCGTCTGCTTTTCTCCTCCATGCTCCCTTCCGCTCCTCCAAAAGTAATCTGCTCTCGGCTACATCAGCTTCTTTCCTCTGCCACCCCCATTCCAGAAGTTCCGTGAAGGTGCTTCCTGCGGAGACTATTAGGAGAGGGGCAGCGAGGTCAGGCCTGGGCAGGGGTCAATTCTGGGGGCGCCTCCTTCACCCTGATTCTCGAGCCTCAGGGTTCTTCCTGTGAACTTTCCCAGGGAAAGTCTGGATTTCAGCCATTGTTATACTCCATAAATGTTCTTTGCACACCTACTGGGTGCCAATTGTGGGCAGTGTTATAATTTTGCCCACAGCCCTGACAACATTACCTTAGCATCTAGATGAAAACAAAACATTCAGTCAAAAAAACTCAGTTTTTCTAAACACATAGATCTTTTTAAAAAAAAAAATTGTAAACTTTACTTTTAGAGCAGTTTTAGGTTTATAGAAAAATTACTGAGAGTACAGAGATTTTCCATTTACTCGTCCCCCAAACTGTGTGTAGTTTCCCTAATTACTAACGGCGTGCGTTCATGTAGTAAATTTATTACAATTGATGAACCTGTATTGACACATTTTCAGTAACTAAATTCCATAGTGAGTTTATTTTGTGCGGGTTTTTTTTTTTTTTTTTTGATAGTCAAAATGAAGAAACCTTATTAAAGAGACCAGTTAAACAAGTGTGAGTCGAGGCCAAGGTTCAGTTTTGAATAGACATTTTGAGGGGAAGCTCCAGAATTTGACGAAAAAGAGCACCTGTTCCAAACCGCGCTCAGGTGCTGGCAGTGAGCCTTTGTCTTCTGTTTCAGGTGAGCCGGGTGGAGCGGGAGAAGAACCAGGAGCTCAGGCAGGTGCGGGAGCATGAGCAGCACAAGAACGCGGTGCTGGTCACGGAGCTGAAGAGCAAGCTGCACGAGGAGAAGCTGAAGGAGCTGCAGGCCGTGCGCGAGGCCCTGCTGCGGCAGCACGAGGCCGAGCTGCTGCGGGTCATCAAGATCAAGGACAACGAGAACCAGCGGCTGCAGGCGCTGCTCAGCGCCGTGCGCGATGGGGCGCCCGACAAGGTCAAGACCGTGCTCGTGTCCGAAGCCAAAGAGGAGGCCAAGAGAGGGTTCGAGGTGGAGAAGACCAAAATGCAGCAGGAGATCTCGGAGCTCAAGGGCGCCAAGAAGCAGGTGGAGGACGCCTTGACGAAGGCCATCCACGCGGACAAGGTCAAGGCGGCCGAGATCAGGAGCGTCCACCACCTGCACCAGGAGGAGATCTCCAGGATCAAGAAGGAGTGCGAGCGCGAGATCCGCAGGCTGGTAGGTGGCACGGGGGTCGGGCTGGCGGCGCGTGGGCTTCACTCTCTCGGGTCTTGTTTGCCCGGCGCGCCACGCTTCGCACCGCCCCTGTTGGTTCTGAGGATTCCGGAACATTCCGAACGCACAGCCGGGTGAGAGCGGGGCGGGCAGAACCCTCCCCCTCTGCCCCCCGCCCTGTGCCCTGCAGGGCCAAGCTCGCTCTGCCGCTGCTCGCCCTCGGAGCCCTGGCCCAGAGCAGCCTGGGCGGGAGGCAGCCGGCAGGGGCCTGTCCCGGGCAGCCACGCCTCGCCCCGCTTCCCAAAGCGGGCCCACAGCCCGCACAGCTGAGCCCAGCGCCCAGAAGGGGAGAACCCAGCAGACTCTGCCAAGGTGCACGCGCTGGACGCCCTTCCCCGCCCCCCCAGTACTCCCTGTTCCTCCTTCCCCCACCCAACTCTCCATTCCTGAGCCCGGTTGAGCGTTGCCCGTAGCAGCCCAAAGACCTGGGCACAGCTCCCCCGGGAAGAACCGGCTGAATCGCTTGCCTGATGGGATGCCCACCGCCCCTGCCTTAGTGTCCAGGGAAGGGAAGGCAGGCGGCGCTGGGACCTTCCTGGGAAGTAGGCAAAGGGCAGCCAGCGTTCACGCCTCACTTCACTGGACCCTCTCACGTATCTTCATGGATTTCATGTTTGTAAAAGGAGTGTGACCTTGTTTTCTTAACTAAAGGATTATAACAAAAAACAGCAGTTCTCTGCCACCCCCCCCTCCACCCCAGAGGCAATGACATAATTACAACTCTAGGCGATTCTTCTGGGTTTCCTTACAAATTTTAAAAAGCATGCTTGAGCATCTTCCTGAGTCTTCAGTTTCAGTTGGTTTTATCTCCACTACACACAGCCCTCCCCTCCCCCTCCCCCCTTCCCCCTTCCTGCCCTCCCCTCCAAAGGCACAGGGCAAACAAGGCCTGGAGGAGACTCCGTTGAAGGGGAAGTTGACCGAGGCATGGGCATTCAGGGAACCCTGGGGATGGTGAGGGCCGTGGAACTAGCCCTGGGGGTGGGCGGGGGTTGGGCCTGACGGGAAGGAAGGGGCAAGTACTGTGGCTGTGGGAGGGGACCACGGACCACGGAGTGTGGCCCCAGGAGAGGAGTCAGCGAGGGGCCAAGGGTGCAGGGACCTGGCCTTGCCACCCCTCCCCCGATCCCCATGCCCCTCATTGGCCAAACCCAACCAGAGCCAGGAAGCAGGAGCCCACGTGGTCATTCCCGAAAGCGGCCTCCAGGCACAGGCCAGTGGGAAGGGTGGCGCCTGATCTGGGAGGTCAGAAAGCAAATAGCTCACCCAACACCTGGGGCCTCCTCTTGGGACGTAAGCATTTACTACGTGCACTTTTGCTGCCAGGTGAATGTAATTCACAAGAGCCACGTGGCCTTCCATGCTCCGTGGCCTCTCTTGCACACCTTTCTGCTCTACCTGGAGTTATTTTCTTCATTTGCTTAGCTTTCTAGGTGCCTATCGCTAATTCACCCCCAGACTTTCCGAGAAAGGGGTGCAGTCTCCTCTGGATACAGTCAAAAGCCTGGGCACCCTGTGAGCTTACTCTTTGGGGAACATTCTTTTCTTTGGAGCAGCCTGGACCATCTTCCCCTAAATCCAACGCACAGCTGCCGCCTAATTCCCTCCGTTGTCCTCTCGGGGAGCCCCGCACCTCTCTCGCGCTAGAGCCTTCCCGCGTCTTCCCCGGTTGGATGTATCGTTCTCATTTTAGTGGAGCATGTTCTCCAGTAGCTTCCTGAGAAGAGTGGATGAGAGAGATGTTTTTTGGAGATCCTGTGTGTCTGAAATATTTTATTCTAACTTCACACTTGATTTCTTAATTGGCTTTGGAATTTAGTTTGGAAAAAGTTTCCATCAGGAATTTGAAGGCATTGCTGCCTTGTGTTCTAACTTCCAGCGTTGCTGATGAGACGGTCGATAACATTCTGATTTGCAGTCCTTAGTGTGGCCCTGTTTCTACACCATCCCCTGACCCCAGAAGTTAGAGGGTCTTCTCTCTGAACTCAGGGTTCTGAAATTTTATCATGATGTGCCTTGATAGGAGTTTTTGTTCTTCTGACATACCAGGCAGTCAGGGGCCCTT
The DNA here is from genome assembly GCA_026826555.1 of Tolypeutes matacus. NCBI lineage: Eukaryota > Metazoa > Chordata > Mammalia > Cingulata > Chlamyphoridae > Tolypeutes > Tolypeutes matacus. Next base: position 14,849,736 of record JAKSZT010054544.1, read on the forward strand.
TCAACCTGGAAATGCAAGTGGGAAATTTTATTGTGTCTTTAATCAGTTTCTTCTCTCTCTCTCCCTTCTAGAACTCCTATTAGTTAGATGTTGGACTTTTGGATCAATTCTCTAATTTTCTTTTTTTTTCTCTCCAGATTTTTCTCTCCAAATTTGACTTTTAGTTCTATTTTCTAGGAAATGTTCTCAATTTTATCTAGCTTTTTTTTTGGTTAATTTTTTTTCTATCTACCATCATATATTAAATTCTCAAAGTTTTTTCTCAATGTCTTTTTTTTGGCATTCTCTTCTTATTCATGCATATGATATTATCTTTTATTTCTCCAAGGATAATAATTATAGTTGGCTGTTTCTAAAAAGTTTTCTTCTGTTTGTTCAGCATCCTGTTCTGCTGCTTATCTATTTTGGCTGCTGTCTCTGCTGCTGGATGACCAAGGGAAGGGGGTCCTCTCCCTGTGTCCCTGGCTTGGGAAGCCAAGGGGGCGTGTGTATCTGGGGCGTGTTAACTGGGCATTTAACTTTAATGAACTTAAAGAAATTCTGTCATTTTCTTGGGGACTTTCATTTGGTCATCATGGGTGAGTAAGTTTACACACAGAGGAAGCCAGTTGCTGCAATAAGACAAAAGAAGGAAATTAAAGGCACCAGATTGGAAAGGAAGATTTAAAATTGTCTTTTTCCACAAGCAACATGACCTTGTATATAGAAAATCCTAGAGAAGAGCCAAAAACATACTGTGACTAATAAGTTCAGCAAGGTTTCAGGATACAAGATCAATATACAAAGATCTACTATGTATTTTAAAATTTTTAAAAGAAGTTTAGATTACATAAATGTTTCAGAAAAAAATATAGGGGTGGGAAGCAGATGTGGCTCAAACATTTTGGCCCCCACCTACCACATGGGAGGTCCCAGGTTCGGTTCCCGGTGCCTCCTGGAGAAGATGAGCAAGACGGAGAGCTGGCGCGACAGGATGGCTTGGTGAGCTGATGCAACAAGGAGACACAAAGAGGAGACACAATGAGAGATATAACAAAGCAGGGAGCAGAGGTGGCTCGAGTGATTGAGTGCCTCTCTCCCACATGGGAGGTCCCAGGTTCAGTTCCCAGTGCTTCCTCAAGAGAAGAGTAGCAGAAACAGAGAGCACACCACAAATGGACACAGAGCAGACAGCAAGCACAAACAACAAGCTGTGGGGGGATAAACAAATAAAATGTAGGGCACTTCCACATGTCCCACCCTTCTCCCCTCCCACACTCTCCCCCACCAACATCTTTCCTCAGTGTGGTACACTTGCCACAATTGATGAACACACACTGAAGCACTGCCACCCACCATGGACTGTAGTTTACATTATAGTTTACACTCTGTGTTGTATTTTTATATACTGGCAATAAACAATCTGAAATGAAGGTTTCAAACATTTATTCAAAATAGCATAAAAAGAATAAGATACTTAGGCATAAATTTTACAGAAGTGAAAGGCTTGTACTCTGAATACCATAAAACATTGCTGAGCAAAACTGAAGATTTGAATAAATGGAGAGAGAGTTCATGTTCATTGATCGGAAGCCTCGATGCTGTTCAGAGGGCAATTCTCCCAAATCGATGTAAAGAATAAGCACAGCACCTTTCAGAGTCCCAGCAGGCTTTTTGCAGACATGGACAAGCTGATCCTAAAGTTTATATAAAAATGCAAAGAATTCAGAACACCAAAAGCAATTATTAAAAGAACAAAGCTGGAAGTCTTACCCTTCCCAATTTCAAAACATGCTAACCATACCGGTGCCTAAGGATAGACATACAGACCAATGGAACAGAATTAGGAGTCCAGAAATAAACCCTTACATTAATGGTCAACTGATTTTTGACAAAAGTGCCAAGGCAAGTCAATGGGGAAAGGATAGTCTTTTCAACAAATTGTTCTGGGGCATTGGATATCCATGTGCACAAAGATGAATTGAGACTCTTATTTCATAGTATCCACCAAAAAAAAAAAAAAAAAAAAATCCCAAAGTAAATCATAGACCCTAAATGTAAGAACTAAAACTATGACATTTCTCTGAGAAAACATAGGCGGGAATCTTCAAAGAACTGGATTAGGCAAAGTGTTTTGGGGATGACACCAGAAGCCCAATCCAGAAAAAAAAAACTGGTAAATTGAACTTCATGAGTATTAACTTTCGAACTTCAAAAGACACGATTAGGAAAATGAAAAGTCACAGACTGGAAGAAAATATTTGGAAATCATATGTCTGGTAAAGGACTTATATCTAAAATATATAATGGCCTCATTAAAATTCAATAATGAAAAATCAGGCAATCCAATCTGGGTGAAAGATTTGCACATTTCAACAAAGAAGAAATACAAATGACAAAGAATGACATGAAAGATGCTCAATATAACTAGACATATAAATGACAATATAATTAGACAATGACAATGAAATACCACTTCGCATCTACTAGGATGTCTGTAATAAAAAAAGATAAGTGTTGGTGAGGATACGGGGAAACTGGAACTCTCACATTTTGCTGTTGGGAACGCAAAATAGTGTAGCCACTTTGGACAACAGTTTGACAACTTCTTAAAAAGTTAAACTTACTTACATCTCAGCAATCCCACCCCTAGATATCCACCCAAGGAAGGGACAACTTATGTTCACACAATATGTATGTGAATATTTATAGAAACATTATCCAAAATGACCTACAATGGGAAACAATTTAAATGTCCATCACTGTTTTGAACGAATAAACAAAAAGTAGTGTGTCCATATAATGGAAACCATTCAGCAGTAAAAGGAATGATCTGCTTATATATGGACATGAATAAACCTTGAAAACATTTTATTAAGTGAAAGGAGCCAGTCATGAAGGACCATATACTGTGTGATTCAATTTATATGAAATTTCCAGGAAAGGAAAATCTGTAGAGACAGCAGTTGCCTGGGGACTAGGGACAGGAGAGGAGATTGATTGATTGCAAATGGGCACGAGGTATGTCTTGGGGGTGAGGGAAAGATTCAAAAACTAGATTGGGGTTACAGTTACACAACTCTCTAAATTTACTAAATCATTGACTTGAACACTTAAAATGGGTGAAATTTATTGTAAGTAATTTATACCACAATAAAACTGTCTAAAAATCAGCCTGTAGTGACTGGGGGAAGGGAAGCTAAACTTCCACTCCCAGAGCCAAGGCAAAGAAGCATTTCCCATTGCATCTTAAGGAGGAGTAGAAGCAAAACCTGTCTGGTCTCTCAGGGAAGGGCAGGAAACCAACGTGTGTCCAGGATCCTACACTGATACCAACCGTATATATAAGGCAGTGACCGCCACCGGGCAGTGGCAGCTTCTAAGATGGACCCCAGTGACCCCCACCTCATTCTCCGACCCCTCCCTTTGCATGTGGGCTGGACTCATCGGCACACGTCTAATGATTAGATGGGATATCGTTGCTGATATTAGGTTCTGAAAAGACCGTGGCGTCCCTCTTGGGTGGCCCCTCTCACAACTCATTGTCAACATATAAAGCCATCTACAGAACTAGAATCAAAGATGGGCCATATTTGGAATTGCCAACATATGACACTTTAGAATATGTTAAAGAATATAGTGGAAAAATTGAACAGGCATGAATAGATAGGAAAGTTCCATAGAGAGAAGGAAAACTAAAAGAGTAAAAAATAAATGTTAAAGATGAACAGAGTGATATCAGAGATGGAGAATTACTTTAACAGGCTCATAAGTAGACTCAACACAGCTAAGGAAAGATGCAGTGAACTTGAACAGAAGTAACTAGAGATCTAAAACTGAAGTACAAAAAGGGTGGGGAAAAAATCCCAGCATCTAAGAGATGTGGGACAATATCAAATGATCTAACATCATTGTAATTGGGTCCAAGAAAGAGAAGAGAGAAAAAACAGCCTGAGAATTTCCCAAAAATATTCAGACATTAAGCTTCCAAGAAGCTCAGTGAATTACAGGATAAATCCCAACAACAACAAAAACAGTAATAGGCTGCCTGGATACATCATAGTCCAGCTGGTGAAAACCAAAGATAAAGAGAAAATCTCAAAAGCAGCCAGAGATAAGAGAAGCATTACATAAAAACGGAAGACTTGGAGCAGACTTATAAGAAAACATGCAAGCCAGAAGAAAATGAAATAACATTTTTAAAGCACTGGGGGGAAAAATCTGTTTATCCCTGAAATCTATAACCAGTAAAAATATCTTTCAAAAACGAAGGTGAAATAAATAGATTTTTAGACAAACAAAAAGAGAGTCCATTGCCAGCAGAGCTGCACTACAAGACATGTCAAAGGAAGTTCTGGAAGAATGAGTACTATATCAGACATAATCTTGGATTTACGTAAAGAAATGAAAAGCACTGGAATTGTGAAAAATGACAGTAAATATAAAAGATGGTTTTTCTTGTTTTTAATCACTTCAAGGGTTAATTGACTATCTAAAGTAAAAATAGTAACATTGTATTATAGGGTGTATAACATACATAAAAATAAAATATATCAGTAGCACAAAGGATGGGACGGAATTGAAAGTAGACTTTTCTACGGTTCTTATGTATACATGGAATGGTGTATTGTTTGAATGTAGATTGTGATTAGTTGAATATGCATATTTTAAACCCTAAGAAAACTATTTACTAAAATAGATATGATTTATAAGCCAATGGTGGAAATTAAATAGAATTATAAAAAAATACACAATGAAGCCAATAGCTGGAAGTATAAGAAGAAAAATGGAAAAATAACAGATTTGACAAGTAGAAAACCACTAACAAGATGGTAGATTTAAAGTTAACCATATCAATAATTACATTAAATGGAAATGGCATAAACACCTAAATTAAAAAGCAGAGATGGTTAGTTTGATGAAAAGCAAGACCTAACTATACTGTCTTATAATAATCTACTTTAAATAAAAAGACATAAATAAAAATAAAAGGCTGCAAAATGATATCCCATGTAAACACTAATTTAAAAAAAGTCAGAGTGGCTTTATTGGCGTCAAACGTGGCAGACTTTGGAACAAGGAATCTTGCCAGGATAAAGAGGGACTTGAAGTAGTGATAAAGGGCCAACTTGCCAAGAAGATGTAACATTTCTCAATGTCTATGCTCCTAATAACAGAACTTTAAAATGCAAGGAGCGAAAGTGACAGAACTTGAAGGAAAAGTAATCACAGATGCATGTTTCACACCCTTCTCTCAGTGATCAATAGAACAAGTAGAAAGTATGGCAATTGAAAACTAACAGCACTATCAATCAAGCTGACGTTTATACAGCTCTCCGCCCAAGAAGGCAGGATGTGCATTCTTTTCAAGACCACGTGGAAAGTTCACCAAGATAGACCATATTCTGGGTTGGAACACCATTAAAAGAATTTAAATTGTATAAAGTGTGCTCTCTAACCACAAGAGAAACAAAATAGAAATCAGTAATGGAAAGATATCTGGGAAATCTCCAAATGTTTTAAAATTAAACAATACTTCTAAATAGTGCATGGGTCAAAGAGCAAGTCACAAGAGAAATCATAAAATATTTTGAACTGAATGAAAATGGAAACAATGTATCAAAATGTGTGGGATGCAGTGAAAACAGTGCTTGAAGGGAATTGGTGGCGTTGCGTTCTTTACAAGTGTCACGTGGCCTTTGCTGGGCCGTTATGGTGTGGGCGCAGCCCCCTGCGCCTGGGACGAAGGTCAGCAGCCTGGACATGCCAGGAATCATGTCCAAGGAGCAGTGGCTCGGGGGCGAGGCCTTTGACCGTCAGGTATCATTTCCTCAAGGTCCTGTGCTGGACCCGAAACAGGGTGTGTGGACACGGGCACAGCACCCCCAGGAGGAGCGGGGTGTGTTGGGGGCAGGTTGCCACTGAGCAATGGGCAGGTTCGGGGTCCTGCTGCACCTGGCCCAGCAGGTAGCGCCCCGGACACAGGTGGCCTGACACTGGGGAAGTGGGAGGCCATGCAGGGTCAGCACAGAGCTCATGGCATGAGCTGCCAGGACCCCCAGCACACTGGGGCTCAGCTGGGGGCACTCCTCACACCTGTTGCCTGAGATCTCTGCTGCCTGTGGGGGAGGATGCCCGCCCCCCAGATCCACGAAATCTGCGCCAGTATGTAGTGCCGGTCCCACAGGGTGAGAGTGAGTGTGAGTGAGTGGGTGGGTGACAGATGGAGGCAGGGGGGCTAGGGGGGCGGGCAGGGTCCTGGACATCACCTTTCCATCCCGTGAGGTTGAGGGGTACCAGCCCCTCGCTCCCCTCGGGTGAACTCCCCCAACACCCAGCCATGGCCAGAGAGCCAGAACTCTCCCACACCGTGTGCCCGGAACTCACCAGCTCTCTGGGCCGCTGGCTCCCTGCCTCGGGGCAGCACAGCTCTTGTGTCTCCACTTCCCCTTTTTGACCCCACTCGGACCCCAGCAGGAGAGCAGGCACTCCCCACATTTTTGTTGAATGGACGTCAACGCATGGCAGCCACTTTGCCACGAGCACAGCTGCTACAGAGTGGCCAAGGCCAGAAGCTCTTCACAGCTCCCTGGTGGCCGAGCCCCTGGAGCTGGGGGCCTGCTGGTCCCAGCCCTTCCAGCCCTGGTCCCCTGGAACAGGGTGCGAGGGGTCAGGAAGTGGCCGACCTGGTGCCCAGGCCCTGGGGTCTTTGGAACCCCAGCACCTCTCAGTTTGGGAAAGGGGAGCGGGAGCTCGGGTGGGCTCAGAGCCCACTCCTCTGCGCCTGCCCCATGCAGCATTCCTGGGCAAGCTCCTCCGCTGGCCAGATTTTCAGGGAGGGTGGAAATAGGATGCCCGCAAATCCCCATGCGCCCAGCCCTGCTGGGATGGCCTGGCCTTGGCTGCCTGCCTGCCCTGGGCCCTGTTGTCCCCTGAGACCCTCTACCCCCCAAGCCCGCCTCCCAAGGGGTCACAGTCCTAGGAGGGGCCCAGACGGGGCAGGGAGGTGGCTCTGGGCTGTGGCCGGTCTGGGAGATGTGTTTGCTGCAGCAGCAGCTACTTCACTTGTAAACACTGAAATATGGGCTCCGACTGCTGGTGAAAACTCTAAAAGCAAAGAACTACAGGCAAAGAGCCAGGACCACGTTCTCGAGTAACCTCATCACCGCTCCCCGGCTGTCCGCTCGGCCGGTTGGAGTGGAATACTCATACACAGCAGTAACCGAAACCCCACGGACTAGGCTGTGAAAATTAGCTCTGCTTCCCCAGTGCCGCTGGCCGCAGGGCAGGGCAGGGGCAGCCTGTCCTGCTTCTCCACTGATTGGGCTGGAAGCGGGGCCACCCGCTCCAGGCCAGAGCTGAGAAGTGGTGCGAGGCCTGCTGGTGGCACTGCGCAGTTTGCCGTCAAAACGTACAGACTTGGGTGGGTGCTGGCGGGGTGCCCGCAGCCCCAGCTGCCCAGCTGGAGCCTGCACCCTCCCAGAGAGGGGTCACGCGGCCCAGTGGCTCTCGGCCCTGGAGGGGAGTCGGGGTACCTGGCAAGCATTGGAAAATCCTGAGCTTGTAAAAATCTCGAGGTACAGGCTGCTGCCCAGAACCGGTTAATCCGCCTCGCTCCTGAGGAAGCCTGTGCTCCTGTTTGTTTCTCCACCCTTGTGAGAACCAAGGACTAACCCCCGTGCAGCGGAGGGCACACGGCTCAAGGAAGGGCTCGACAGACTTCGGTGTGTTCACCCTTGTAGACACCCCCAGGCCCCACCCACCCAAAACCTGCTCCTCTCCGGAGGCTGCTTTTGCCTGCCCTTGAGCTTCATAGAAATATCTTCGTCTGCCAAAGGGCTGCCGATGCAAAGTACCAGAAATGGGTTGGCTTTTACAAAGGGCTTTATTGGGGGTAAAAGGTTACAGTTCAAAGGCCTTGAAAAGTCCAGCTGGAGGCACCAGCGGAGGTGCTTTCTCACCCAAGTCAGCGGCCACGTGTTGAAGCAAGATGGCGGGGATCTGCCTGGTCTGTCCCTCCCCTACGGGCTGTCCCGTCTCCTGGAGCTCGGCTGAGGGCAGCCAGGCACAGGCTTGCCTCTTACCAGGCCTCTTCTCTCAGGCTCGGCTGCTCCGCTTCCTTCTGGTTTCAGCTGCAAACTATCAGGAAAACGGCTCATCTCTCCCCAGGACCTCAGCTGCTTGAGCCTCTTCTCTGTCACATGGCAGGATGAAAAATGGCAGCACTTTCTTTTCCTGTGTGTGTCTGAGTGAGTCTTTCTCTGTGTTTCCATTTATATCAGACCCAGCAAGGGGGCAGGGACTCAACCTGAGTCACGCCTCCCTAACATAGTCCAACCAAAAGCCCTAAACCGATCTCATGAAGTAATCTAATCAAAGGCCGCCCAGCTGCATTTAATGCAATCAAAGGGTATCACACCCAGAGGACTAGATTAGTTTAAAACCTAATATTTCTCTTTTGGGGTTTCATTAAATAATTTCAAATTGCCACACTCCACCCTCTGAATAAGTGTAACAAAAGATTTGCAAGACATCTACACGGAAAAGTACCAAGCATTGCTGAGAGAAGTTAGAGGAAATCTAACGTGGAATTAAATATGAAGAGAAAAATAAGCATTTGGAAGACAACATAGGGGAATACTTTATTCTTGTATTAAGAATTAAACCCCTGGTGGTCCAGAGTAAAGAGGCTCCTGGAGCCTCCTCCATGGAAGCCTGTCTCCAGGCTGGCCGGGCGGAGCTGAGGCTGCATCCCTGGGAGGCCCCGGAGGCCTCGGCAGCACCGACTCAGCCCAGGAAAGCAAAAGCGAGTGCCTTTGCCATGGCCGCCACTGGGCTTGCCGAAACCGCATGTGCTCTGGCACCGGGTGTTGCTGGGCCCTGCCCAGGAGTGGACACAGAGCTGCAGGTGGAGGTGGCCTTGGCCCCAGGGCCTTTGCCTTCCAGAGGCAAGCATGGAGAACAGCTCTTAGGCGGTAAACCAAGTCAGCCAGAGTGAAGTCCAGGGAACACTGACTGTAGGTAGGTGGTCAGGAGACCTGAGGACCACGCTTGGGCTGAGGCCAAAGCCATGGTCCAGAATATTCATCCAAAGAATGTTCCAGAATGAGGGCAACTGCAAAGAAACACCGGAGGGCTGGTGGGGGCAGAGTCCTGGGAGTGAGGGGCTGGTATACGGGGCAAGAGACAGTGGAGGGGGTCATGGGAAGGAGGGGGAGATGGGGGCCTGGGGCAGGATGACCTCACAGGAAGGAGGGGGCAGTAGAGGGCTGGGGTGTCAGGGGCAGCTCCTGGGAGGGAGGGGTGGTGGGCCTGCGGGCTCCTGTGCAGCCAACGGCAGCAGAAAGGGTCTCCAATCTCATTCCTTGAGCCCAGGGAAGGCTTTGGTGGGCTTTTCAGCTGTGGGAGTGAAACGATCTGATTTATCCTGGGTAACTCTGGTGGTGAGAGGAGAGCAGCTAAACTGGGGAGGGGCAGCTCTGGGGCCAGCAGTGGCCCAGGCGTGGGAAAGTGGCCCTGGGACTCCCCAGGTTTAGCCCCAAAAGCCCCACGCCCAGCCCCCTTTCCACCCTGCGTGGCGGCCGGGGTGCGGGGTGCCGCGAGGCCAGAGTCAGTGCCCCCCGTGACTCTTGTGTGCAGCACTGCAGAACCTGCCTGAGGGTGGGGGGCCTTGACCAGGAGGACTGAGGCAGCCGTCAGAGCTCTGAGATGCCAGCGGACACTGCTGACCCCCTCGGGCCCCCCGGGTGGCAAGGGAGAGCACGTCATCCAGGCGTGCTGTCCGCGAAAGTCCGCACATCTGTCCCTCCCCCTCCGGGCTGGGCACAGCCCCCCGGGGCCAGTTGGTCAGCGAATCTGAATCTGGACATGTGCTGGGTGGGAGCAGCCCATGGTCAGCGAAGCTGGCAGCCTCGTTGTGTGCGTGCGTCTTCCACAAATTGTCTTCTGTCTAAAGCGTGGACTTGCCTGAGGGGCCTGGGCCTCCTGGCACAACGGACGCGGTTTCCCCCTTGAGACCAGCACACCTGGCCCCTCGCGAAAGCGGCTTCCCTCGCATCTCTCTGCAGCTGACCACCTCGCGGCATTGCGAGACACGCAAGGCCCACGTGCAGCGAGGCCTGCTTTCTGGTCCAAACCAACCACTTACGTAGCTCCACGTGTGGAGGCTCCTCGCTTGTTTCCTGATGGCAGAAAACACCGTTTTAAAGCATTTGTGTGTGAAGTGTAACAGGCCGCAGGACAGAGCTGCTTATTAATATGATTTTGTTTCAACGGCCTCCTTGTTTCATTAATTTGCTGTTGCCTCTTTCTGCATCTGAGTACTCAAGTAAATGGGAATTTAGCAATTAAGGGCGTCTTCTCTTCCATCCAGTTCCGTGCTTGCCGTGAATTCCGTGATCTGAGCTAATGAGACATCTCTCCTCCTCGTTTCCAAGCTAACGTCAGCAGATGGCTAATGATTAGCATATCTGAGCCTTAAACAGCAAGGAAGCAGCCAACTCTCCTATTCTGCTCTGTGGTTGCAAAATATGCTTTTAAACCAAGTTATTCGTCCACAAAGGCTCCTCCTCCTCGTAAATCGTCGCCGAGAACAAAGCCCAAAGTCTCTGTGCGAGTCTGGAGATGGGGCAGCCACTGGGCGGTGCAGGCGCCGCCCCCTCCGTGGCGCCCCACAAGTGGCCCTGGGTGCAGGAGGAGGTGGTGGCTGTTACGAGCCGCAGGCAGGAGCTCAGCACGTTAGCAAGCGGGGGGCCATGAGCCCCTCACCGCCGCCACCCCGGCCGACCTCGGGGCCCTCTCTCCCTCCCCTCTGAGCCTGCTCGTTGCGCTTGCCCCCACCCCCCACAGCCTCAGCATGCAGCAAGACTGCGTTGAAAATGCCATTTTGCCCCAAACAGCCCCCTCTGGGGGGGGGGGCTTTCCACGCAGCCCTCGATGCAGGGAGGGAGCCTGGGAGCCAGGGGCCGGGCACCCTGAGAGGGTGGGGGGCTAGCAGGAGGGCAACCTTTCCAGCCTCGGCCTCTGCTTGACCTCGGTGAGCCTGTTTTAAAGAGGAACCTCGGCTCTGTGCTTGCCTGTCCCGGTGCTAGGGGCGGCCTCTCTGGGTGCTGCCAGACCCTGCCAGGCCCCTGGCCACTGAGACCCCAGCGGGACAGCCCGGGGGAGGGGCCTGAAGGGCCCCAGGCCTCTTGGGCACCCGCACGGCCTGTGCAGGCCAGGCCAGAGGCGAGCCCGGCCAGGGGCCCAGCTGCGGCCTAGGCCTCCCGGCCCTCCAGCCAGGGCGGCTCGTTTTTGCTTCTAGTCCCGGATCCGCCGGCCCGGCTGCCTGGGGACCCCTCCTGCCGCTTTTGCGCCAGCGCAAGCGCCTGTTTCCATGGTGACCACAGATCTGTGCTCTGCAGCTGTGTGATTGTGTTCTGTTCTCCTTGTAGATGGAGGAGATAAAATTTAAAGACAGAGCAGTCTACGTGCTGGAGAGAGAGTTAGGGGCCCAAGCCGGGCATGCTCAGAGGCTGCAGCTCCAAAAGGAGGCTCTAGATGAGCAGCTGTCCCAGGCCAGAGAGGCCGACCGGCACCCGGGCAGCCCCAGACGCGAGCTTCCTCACGCGAGCGGTGCCGGAGACGCCTCAGACCACTCAGGATGCCCTGTAAGCACCCCACGCTTCTCCCAGGCACGCCAGAGTCGCGGGCAGCACGGGTGGGGCTGGGGGGCTGCACGGGGCTGCTCCGTGCAGCCCAGAGCCTCCTGCCTCGGGGACGCCCTGGGCCGCTGAGCTGACCTGGCACTGACCAGGCCTGAGAGCTTTCTGTCCATCCTGGCTGACTTAGTCTGAGCGCTGCGTTTGGCTCGCCTTCCCACTGGCGCCCAGGGCTTCCCTGGGAGCCAGCTGCCAGCTGCAGCCCCAGGCTGCGGGTCTGGGGACTTGTCGGCACAGTGCCCCTGCCCATGGCTGGTGGGAGACGGGGCTGGTCTGAGCACCTGCTGCAGTGATCCAGCTCCCTCCCTCCGGCTTTCCGTGTGACCATGCCACTTCTCTACTCCCCCTGGGCTGCCTGTGGCATGCATGTGGCTGCAACATCCACCCACTGTCTCATTGCTGATCCTCATTCAGAGTCCTTTGGGTGGGATCCTGGAGTGTTCCAGGAGAAAGTTTAATTTCCATGGACCCAGACTCTGGCCCTTGGGTTCTGTGGCTCTGAGCCTCTCCTGCACCTGCTGAATGAGGAACTTGAGTCATGTCCAGTCCCTTCCTGGACGCCGTTTGCTTTGAGTAGAAGGCTGTTTTGGAGCTGAGCCAGCCCTGGGGCAGTGAATGTTTCCAGAAGAGGAAATGACATTGGATAATCTTGCTACCCTTGCACTGGCTTAAATGAGTTAAATCAGCCTCTCCTGCCCTTGAGAGACTCGATTCTGAAGCTGGATTCAGATGTTTTCACAGTTCTCTAAAGCTGTTCCAGTGGTCCCAGAAGTGATCCTTCAGAATCCCAATTCGAGGGAAGCATCCTTCTTGGGAAGCAAACTTTTGCAGGTCTTGAATAGTTAAACCTCTTTTCCTGTGCTCAGGCTCTAAGGCTGGAGACCTGCCTCCCACCTGGCAGTGCAGGGCGGAGGTGGCCCAGGAGCAAACCTGGAACAGGCTCTCGGTGCTTTCTTGGCACCTGCACTTGCGCTCACTCACTGTTCACGCCCGCATCCTTCAGACATTTCTGCTTGGTTTCTGTTCCCATCGTATATTTGCCGTGGCCATCGTCCCCAGGCAGGCCAGCCGCCTGACTCAAACGCGAGCACGGCGCAGGAGCGCCTCGGCTACGTGGCGTGCCAGGGCTGGGAGGCTTCGTGCTGTCTTTGAACCGTTATTTGCAGTGGATTTTGTTTCAGGAACAGCAGCTGGATGAAAAGGATGCCCGGCGCTTCCAGCTTAAAATCGCCGAGTTAAGCGCAATCATTCGGAAACTGGAGGACCGCAACGCCTTGCTGTCAGAGGAGAGGAACGAACTGGTGAGTGGCTCCTGGACACAGTGGACAGCCGTGGCATGGCTGGCCCTGCAGCCAGGTGCCTTGGCTGGTACATCCCACTCCCGAAGGACAGTTGTCCCCCCACAGGGAATGGGCTGGCGATGGAGGCCTGGGCTGGGGCTGGCAAGGGGGGCAGGGTCTGTGCTGCCAGCTGAGCCCCCCACCCCGGGAGACCTAGAAGGAGAAATGGCAGTGCCGGGGTCCTGGGGAAAGCTTGGGGCTGAGGCAGGAAGGCTGGGAGGGCCTTTAGGGGTGCAAAGCGGCCTGTGCCATCTGAGCACTTCCTTTTGGGATGGGCCCCTGGGCTGTATCCAAAAGAGTCCAGACAAAGTGTCTGAGGCCCCTCGTGCGCTTCGAGCAGCTCAGTCTTCTGGATCTACCCCAGCTCAACACTTAGCTGTGCAAGCCTGTCTCCAGGCCAGCCTACGTCTACCCTTTAGGCTACTGTCCTCTGTAGTGCCCTGAAGCAAAGGTTAGCGCCCGCCAGAGAGCGTCTCAGATGCTAAGGCAGCAAACCGGCTATCCCGAATCATTCTTGTCAAACTGCGAATACGTAAGAAGTGACGGAAACCCCGGTGCGTCGGCTGATGTGTCGATAGAGGACGCGTCCGCGTGTGCAGACAGCACCTTCCCATCAGCGGCTGCTGGGGCTCCGTCCGACGTCCACCCAAGAGCAGCGTCCGTGTGGGCGCCATGCCAACCTGGCCTGACGTTCCGGAGCATTCTAGCAGTGCCCGGCCCTGGTTGTCAGAGGAGGCTGACAAGATGGAGCCTGCAGAGCAGCAGGTGCCCCCGGCCTCCCCCTGCCTCCAGGGCCCTGCGCTCAGGAGCACAGGTCGGAGCTGTTTTAAAGGCGTCTTGACGGCCCTGGCCTGGCCGTTGACTACTGGGCGGCGCGGCCTCCTTGTCTTGAGGCCCCAGCCCGAGCTGCGCGGTGGTCTCCAGAGACCCTTGCCTTCTCTGGCCCCTGTACCCCGTCCCTGGCTCTGAAGGCTGCGTTCTGCTGTAATTGCTGGTTACACCGTTTAGTAGAAAGCACGTCCAAGGGGACCTTGGGGTGAACCAGATCCGGTTCCTCTGAATAATCCCACCTTGTTTCAGTAAAGCGTCCCAGAGGGTGGGGGCAGATAAATCCACACAGCTCCTTGCCAGTCGAGCCAGGGCTATTCAGAAGCCCCAGGGGCCTGGCGAACTTGTCCGTAAAGGGCCACAGAGTTGGCACTTTAGGGCGGGAGGTCTGCATCACAGCACGAAAGCAGCTACATCGGGGGATGGACGGGGCCACGTCCCAATGACACTTTTCCACAAGCACAGGCAGACGTGACCCTCGGGCCCTGGGGGGCAGACCCTGCTCTGGACCGTTGGGGCACGGCACCCTCGGTTCGGCAGGTTATCGGGAAGTGTGAGGGCGCCACGGCAGCCACTGAGATCTTTGAGTGACCTGGCTCCCTGGGGCCTAGGGGCAGGGCCTTGTTCTCAAAACTGAGCCCGGGCTGCGGCCCTCGGCCGTGGCCTGGCCCCCGCGGGGTGCGACCGCTGCCTGGGAAGGCTGAGTCTGCTTATGGAGAACTCAGGCCCTCTGTCACTTAGAGGGAGCCACGGGGATGTCGCCCAATCAATTCTGTCTTTCAGTTAAAGCGTTTGAGGGAGGCTGAGAGCCAGTACAAGCCGTTGCTGGATAAAAACAAACGCCTCACTCGGAAAAATGAAGATCTGTCCCACACTCTCCGTCGAATGGAAAACAAGTTAAAATTCGTCACCCAGGAGAACATCGAGATGGTGAGGGGGCCCGGCAGTGGCCAGGCGTGCAAGGCTGGGGGAGAGTTGACGGGCCGCAGTCAGGGAGCCATCTCTGCTGAGTAACTGGCCGTGGGAACGGGGGCCCTGTGGGCGATGCCGGGGGATGCCCCAGACGCAGACGGCAGCAGGAGGCCACCGAGCCAGGTGCCCCCTCCACGTCTCACGTGGGGGGCTTCACAAGTGATTCTGCCCAGGGGAGTGAGATGCTGCGGACACCAGCTGAGGGGAGGGCAAGGTGCAGGCAGGCCGGGCAGGGGGCACCTAGCGGGCCCAGGACCCCACCCCTGCCGCCACCCTCAGCCTTTGCTGCAGCCCCCTCCTCTTCACTGGTGCAGTGTGGGCGGGTCCTCGGCTCATCCGTCCCCTCTGGCCCTGACGTGGGGGTGGGGCCCTCCCGTCCTGTTGCTGGCCTCACTCTGCACTCGCAGCGTGGACGGCAGGGGTGTTTCCGAGGCCCAAGTTCAAGGTTCGCCAGGCCACGCTTTCCCGGGGTCTGCCTCCCCCACGTGGCTCTGCACCCACCTCCCGCCGCCTCCTCTGGCCTCTGCTGCCTCGGCTTATGAGGGCTCCAGCCATACGGATGGTGCCCCCACCCTGGTCAGTCGACACAGGGCCTGCGGAGAGCCCCTGTACAGATGCACCCACGCCCCGGGGGGCTCAGGACGTGGACCAGCCCCTTTCTGCAAAACCCCTTCTTCTCAAACGCCAGCCGGAGTGTGACATGCGGGCGTGCTGTGTCCCACCCTGGCTGGCCCGGGTGCCGTGGGGACCCTCCAGGACACCGCCTGGGCTTCCACGGGGATCTGCACCCTCCAGCCGGGGGGCTACTTGCGTTTGACAAGGTCAGGCCGCCCAGCAGCCCACGGCCACGCTCCTGACGTTATCCGCGGGTCTTTCAGAGGCAGAGAGCTGGGATCATAAGGAGACCGAGCTCCTTAAATGACCTCGATCAAAGTCAAGACGAAAGAGAAGTTGACTTCCTGAGACTCCAGATTGTTGAGCAGCAGAACCTCATAGACGAGCTTTCCAAGGTAGGCGGGGACACCCTGGGCCCACCGTGCTCCCAGCTGCCCAGCTGGGGTGGTCCACGCCCTGGCCTCCAGCTGGGTCGGAAGGAGGGCGAGGGCTGGGCCCCCCCGCAGGGTCCCCCCACGGCTGCTGCCCCTCCCGAGGGGTGCTCTAGGCAGCTCTGCTGCCGGGATGCTCTCAACGCAGCCCCTCCCGTCACCTGGACCTGGGGCGTGGCCAGCACCGCCGCTTCAAGGCCTGCAAGGCTGCCCACCCTGCCCCATCCCACCCCCAGCAGTTTCAAAAAAGTCCTTCACCTCCGCTAATTATCCTAATTTGAGGCGCCATCTCTTTGGGGTCCTGGCTGACCCAGCAAATCGGATCACTGAGCTCAGAGCAGCCCCCAGCCGCCCCGCAGCCCCCACCCCGGCAGCAGGAGGGCAGGGGGTTCCCATCCCATTGCCGGACTGTTGCGTTCCAGTGGCAGCGCCTCCCGGCAAGACGCCCCCTGCCCCTGCCCTGCCTGGGCAGGCTCCCTGGCCACACCTGAGATCTGAGTCCTTTCTTGTTCACCTGCAGAGCGACTGTGGGTCTTAATTAAAACAAGAATTTAGGAGGGAGAAAGGGAAAAGCAGACACCTTGCTCAATTGCAAATGCACGTGATTTCCGTTTCCAAAGGCCTCCCTCCCCCCATTTCCCACATCCATGTGCCTTTCAGGGAAGGGGGACCCCTCAGGGTGATGTGAGAACACCTCCTCTGAAGAGGGGCAGGCCTTGGGGTGCCACGGGCCGTTAGGGGGTCACGGAGGTGGGGGGATGGCTCGGCTCCGCAGCCACCTGCGAGCACGAGCCGTGCTGTGAATTTGCAACGTGCCATCTGCTTTTTCTAGGCCCTTGAAACTGCCGGCTACGTAAAGAGCGTGCTGGTAAGTCCCTCGTTACTCTCTCTCCTTCCGGCAACTCTCGTTTCCCAAGGTTGCTGCTCCCGGGCCCCTCCGAGCCGGAGACCCCTCAAGTACAGACGGGAGAGGCTGTACGGGGTGTGGATAAGCCGTGTCGTCCCGGGGCTCGCGTGAGGGTTGCCTGCAGGTGCCCAGCTCACCTCTGCTAATCGCCCCGGGGGCTGGCGCCCGCCTCCGAGGCCCACTTATCCCCTAAAGGCCAGAGGTAGGGGGTCCTTCCAGCACCGGTGGGGCTGGCCGCCTCTGGCCTGGCCGTCCCCCGCGTATTTAAGGGGGTCCCTCTCCACATAGCTGGGTGCCGTTTTTGAGGACACCTGCACGGAGGGGGGCCACACCACCTGACCTTCTCAGACTCCCCATTTAAGAGGGCGCCCCCCAAACTACCTGCCCCCCACACCGGCCCCCAAACCGCTGACTGAAGCGAGCCCTGCGCGACTGGGCACGATGAGCTCAGCGCCCTCTAAGTGGCGAGAGCCGCCTGCTTCAGCAGGAAAGAAGAGCTGCCAGATTTCCCCAGCAAGACGCCCTGAGGGCTTTGTGTGTCAGCGCCTCGAGTATCCCACGAACAAGCCAGCCTCGACGCCACCTCGGTCAAGTCACGGATGATGTGAAATGCTACGGCTGGAGCCACTCAACTACTTGAAAAAATCTGTCCAATTGGTTTTTGCAGGAGCGTGACAAGCTTTTAAGACTTCGGAAACAAAGGAAGAAAATGGCAAAGCTCCCCAAGGTAAATGAAAACACTGTGGAAAGACACGCACATAAGAGGTGGGTCCTACAAAGCCACCTGACTGAACGTCTCTTCTTTTGGCAATTAAAAGGAAATCGTTTGACTTTTTTTCTAAGTCTCTCAGCACTGTGAGATAACTCAAAATAGGAACCAAAGTAAAATTCTGTTTACACTTTAAACATTTTTAAATCTATTTTTTTTTTTCAATTTCCAAGAGTGGCTATGAGTTAATAAAGATGACAGCAATGACAAAGGGGCTGTCGGCCTTAGGGTACAGGTCTCGCCGCCTGCACGGGGTCCGTCCGCGTCGCTGGGGCCTGCAGTGCCGACAGTCTGTGTGCCCCCTGGCATGTGGCTCTTTGCTTGGCGAGGGTCTCGCCACCCCCCCCCCATGTGTCCCTGCCTCGCCTCGAGCTGTCCCTGACCCCCGCCCCCAGGCTGGACCCAGCCCGAGTCCACAGGCTCCCCTGCAACCCCGTCCTCTTGGAGAAATGTATCATTTTTATTAAGGCGGATTCTGGAGAAACTCCAGCTGTGGTCTCCTGCTTTGTGGAAAATGTGTGTGTCTTTTCAGTCAATCAGGGCCGTGACTTATACAGGTCATGAATCTAAACACTACCTTTCAGGCCCTCAGCGGGGGGCGTAGAAGTATCTCGGGGTAGTTAGGGATTGCCCTGCAGGGGCGCTCTGCGCAGGCTGGAGGAGGCCTCTGGTCAGGCGGCCCTGGCTGCCCAGCGCTCGGCCCCTGGCGGGATGCCCACCCTCCCCGCCGGGGTGCGGGCCAGGGGTCGTCGCCCCATGCTGTCACCCCACGCTATCCCGGCACTTCCCTGAGAAGGGAGGAGTGTGTAGGTCATACTAGAGGGCCAGGAGCCATGGTGACGTGACACGCTCAGGGCCGCGGGCCAGGAAGGCCTGACAGAGCAGCGGCCAGACGCCACGCTGGAGCCGCGGTGACCGTCGGATGGGCTGGCGCTGGCCGGGCCGGCAGCTCATTCTCTCGGGAGCATCAGCAGCGAGCACTGGCAGGCGGGGACCCGGGGGCACCTGCTGCCGTCAGGGCGGGGAGTTAGGTCCAGCGTGTCCGGGCGATGGGAAAGGGGGCACCGACCAGGTGGATGGCAAGGGGGACTGGGTGGTGGGCACCTGGAGGGGCCCAGGGTGCCTAGAAGGACCTCGGGTTTGCCCATTTCTGAGTATTTCAGCCAAGTCTGTAAAGGGAGTAGCAGAGGGGAATGTGCCTCCAGAGAGGCCAGGCCTCAGCTCAACAGATTCTCCGTGCCCGGGGTTGCCAGCTCGGGGGTCACCAGCTTGGGGTCGTCAGCTTGGGGTCACCAGCCTGGGGGTCACCAGCTCGGGGTTGTCAGCTCAAGGGTCGCCAGCTCAGGGTGGAGCAGGCCAGCAGGGGCGAGGAGGACCCCAAGCCCCTCCATCTGAGGCTGAGAGGACAGGAGGTCCAGGGCCGAGTGTCAGGGGGACGTCCCCGCTGCTCTGCAGCAGCGTTGCGGGGGCAGCTGTGTGGTCCCCAGACCTCCAGAGAGGAGTCTTACTGGAAGGTTCTGCAGAGGAGCCAACAGGGAGACCTGGGGGCCACAGAAGCTGTGAAAGGAGGCAGCCTGGGGTGCAATTAAGAGCACGAGGCAGGGTGAGCTGAGGCATTAGGATCTAGTATGGTTTTAGAAAATTAGATGAGAAAACCTTATCGTTTTAAAGTCATGGAGGCCAGCTGGACTCTGGGGGGAAGAAGAGGCTAGGGTGTAGAAGGAGAGACTGGGGTGCAGAGGGGGAAGCTATGGGTACAGAGGGGGTGGCTGGGGTGCAGAGGGGGAGGCTGGGGTGCAGAGGGGGAGGCTGGGGTGCAGAGGGAGAGGCTGGGGTGCAGAGGGGGAAGCCAAGAGTGCAGAGGGGGAGGCTGGGGTGCAGAGGGGGAGGCTGGGGTGCAGAGGGAGAGGCTGGGGTGCTGAGGGGGAAGCTAAGGGTGCAGAGGGAGAGGCTGGGGTGCAGGGGGGGATGCTGGGGTGCAGAGGGAGAGGCTGGGGTGCAGAGGAGAGGCCGGGGGGGCGGGGGGGAAGGCCAGGGGGGCAGAGGGGGAGGCTGGGGTGCAGAAGTCAGAGCCAGGCCTGGGAACTGTCCATAATCTTCACACTGACTAAGCAAAGCCCCCTTTTCCCCTTTCCTTTTAAAATTCCAATCTGTCAAGGTCAATACTTTTAAAAATACAACAAAAATGGATTTCCAGAAGGGCGAGCAGATGCTTAAAGTAAGTGCCGCTCACCTCCTGTGTCTCCTCCTCTTGTGGAGCGCTGGCCGGGCTGCTCGCAGCTGACACGCTGCCGTAAGGTTGCCCGGGCCCAGGCCCACGAGGGCAATCCCGACGGCCAGCCTGCCCGGCGGCTTCCAGGTGCGGCAGCGTCCTGGCTCAGGGCAGGCGGAGGCTGAAGGGCGCCCGAGGGCCCCAGACTGTCGTGGGTGGGAGCGGGAGCCTGGGTTCACCCTAATGCGCTGCATCTTGCTCAGAAGCCGGTCGTCGTGGAGACCTTTTTTGGCTACGACGAGGAAGCGTCTCTAGAGTCAGATGGCTCCTCCATCTCCTACCAAACGGACAGAACCGACCAGACGCCGTGCACTCCTGACGACGACCTGGAGGAGGCAAGAGCGCCCGAGAGCAGCCCTCGGGGGGCACGGGGGTGCGGGGCGGGGTGGGAAACAGCTGGGGAGGCGGTGGGATGCAGTTCCTTCTCAGACGGTGGGTGGGCCAGGACCCTCACAGCCCAGCCCCCCAGGGGTCCTGCGCCCTGGGACTCCCGCCAGCCTCAGGCGCTGTGCTGCGGGGCACGTGGCTCCTCCCGTGGCTCCCAGGCCCTCTGGCTTCCTCTGGCTGCTGAAGTCCGGGCTGGGAGGGGGACCTGGGAGGGGCTCCCCGCTGGTCTCAGGGCGGCCACCCGGGAAGGGGCGGGCCTCCCCGCAGGGCCCCTCCCGTGCACGGGCTCCGCGGCGCTGGGAGGTTGGCGCAGGTCGGAGCACTTCTGGCACCAAAGCCACTGGGAGGGTCAGACCCGGCGGGGCCCCCGTCCACCCCCAGCACGGTGGCGCCTCAGCTCCAGGCCGCAGCCCATGCTCAGTGTGGCCTCCTCGCTGTGGGCCCGGGTATGGCGGGTCCCAGGCCCTGGCCGGCCCCAAGGACGGATTGGCCTCCCCGCCATCCCAGCCCACTTGGGATCTCAAGGCGCCGGCAGGGGGAGGGCGGGCGGGGCGGGGGCCGAGCGGTGGTTCCCCCCGGTCGTGCCTGGACGTGGCCGCCCTCTCTCCTTGGGCCAGCTCTCCTCCCAGCAGCTGAGGCAGCAGCAGCCTGCCTTCTCCCTGAGCAGCTAGAAGGATGCATTCTGGAAAGTTCCGTGTAGAAAGCAAGCCTGTAAATGGACAAGGCTTGCTAGGAGGGGTGGGGAGGGAAAGCTGCCCCCTACCATTCCCCACCCCCAAAACCCCCGGGGGCTTTCAACCTGTTACCAGGCTCAGCTTTCCACATCCACAGAGCTCAGCCTCGGGCACGCTGGGTGGGGGACCGGCGGGTGACTTAGTAGGGGGCCGAGGGGCGGCTGTCTGCGAGGGAGGAAGGAGGAGGAGGGCGGTGTGGGGGCCTGGGGAGGGGAGGGAGCCCCAGCAGCCCTGCCCAGCTCAGGGCAGAGCCTCCTTCCTGGGGCACCCCCTTTCCCTGCACCACCACCCCCCCCTGTTCCCGGTGCTCAGCACCCCCCCACCCCACTGAGAGCCGTGGGGGAGGGGGGTCGGCGCCCGCGGGACGCCCGGGAGCTCTGGGCGGGTCCTCACGCGGCCTCTGTCCGCCTGTCCTCTGCAGGGCATGGCCAGGGAGGAGCCCGAGCTGCGCTTCCGACAGCTCACCATGGAGTACCAGGCTCTGCAGCGCGCCTACGCCTTGCTGCAGGAGCAGGTCGGCGGGACGCTGGACGCCGAGCGAGAAGTTAAGGTCTAAAGGACTTCCCTTCCGTCGCCTTCAGGCGCCCCGCGGCCGGTGCAGGGACCCCCGCGCCTGGCTCCCGCTCCGGGGCACGGCCCCTGCCCCCCAGCGCGAGCTCGGCCCCGCCCGCATGGCCCTCCGGTGGCTGCCTTGAAGAGGAAATATCCTCCTTTCTAGGGCTCCCCGCAGCGTTTTTAGGGAGCTGATGATAGGCTCAGGCCTGGGGCACCACCTGGAAGCGGAGGGGGGGGAGTCAGCAATGAAATTTGTTAAACTTGTTCATTGTTTCAACAAATGTGCACAAAGGCTGGCCCCCTGCCCTGCCAAGCGCGCAGGGGCAGCCCTGGCCCGAGCTCAGGCAGGAGTCTCCTCCCGCGTGGGGGCAGGGGAGTCTCCCACCCGCCGCGCCCGCGGGACCCTTCGCGCTTCTCTCTGGGCCTGGAGAGCCCCAGAGCCGGGCAGGCGCGCGCCCTCTGCTGGCCGCCGCGGGGAGTGCGGGCACCCAGCGGCGAAGGGAGGGTTGGGGTCCAGGGCCCCAGGAACCAGCTTTCCACTCTCCCTGCTGGCCCGCCCCGGGGCTCGGAGGGGGAGCGGCTTTAGGACCCGTGGCTGATGCACGGTGAGGAGTCAGGCCATTTTCCAGCGGGGGAAAACGGCCTCTCCTGAGTAGACAGCTGGGGGTCTGCGCTTCCAGCCCTGTGCCCCCTGGCCACGCTTCAGGATAAGGGACGCCTTCGTCCAATGGTCCTACAACTTATGAGGCGGGACTGGGTGGAACGGGGGACTCGGAGCCAGTGGACAGTGTCGGCCGTGAGCCCAGGCGGGGTCTGTCCCAGCGGCCTCCCCAGACCCCGAGGTGCAGCCCCTGCCCCACCCGCAGTCTGTCCTGATGGTGCCTCAGGCGGGAGCTGCCTTTCCTCCTCCTGCCCTTCGCTGCCCACGTTTTGAAACGTTCACGTACGGCACCTGTGGTGAAAATCAGCAGCCAAAGGCCCGCCCTGCTGTGCCTTCTGGCACCTGTGGAGGGACCCCCTCCTCTGGCGGGTTTGGCAAAGTCTAGACAAAAAGGCAGAGCAGAGCTATCTGCACAGAGGGGGCTTCAGATGTTCCCTCTTTGACTTTTTTTTTTTTAACTTATTTCAGCACTGATCTTGGAGAAAGGAAAATGTCAGCCTGAATTTGAGATCTTCCTAAATCCCAAATCAGACAACTGCACAGAGGAGGGGGAGGGGGAGGGGAAAGGAGGGGGAAGGGGAGGAGGAGGGTGGGCCCACGCCCTCGACCCCACCCAACCCCCACCTTCTCAGCCAGGGCTGGCCCCAGGGAAGTTGGCCCTCAGGTGCAGTTTCACCTGAAAGCTGCAAACACCTGTCTTCTCTTTTCCTATTGGGCGCCAGAGAAACATTTGCTTGGGGGCCACATCAAAACAAAATCTCTAAAGATTTTGCTTTATAAAGGAAAAACGTCCAGATTGCATTTCTTAAAATGACATTTAGAATAGAGGAAAATCACAATAGAAGTACTGCATGATTTTTAAAAATTGGAAAATACAGAAAAGATTAATAAAGAGAATAGTCTATAATCCCACCACCAGGCTGGGAAATGCCACCCCTCCTGCAGCGAGTGAAAGGGTGGTGGAAGCATCTGGAGGCAGGGGTCACCGTGGCCTGTCCCTTGTGTGGCCCCAAAACTGTAGGTGGCCAGCGCCCCAATGGGCTCCAGTCTCCCTGCCTGGAAACACAGGCTGGGACTTGC
Organism: Tolypeutes matacus; assembly: GCA_026826555.1. NCBI lineage: Eukaryota > Metazoa > Chordata > Mammalia > Cingulata > Chlamyphoridae > Tolypeutes > Tolypeutes matacus. The sequence goes on from JAKSZT010054544.1 coordinate 14,872,965, forward strand.
TAGGTGCTCTCGGGGCCAGGAGTCCCTGAGGGAAGGCTTCGCTGTTGTCATGACAGCCCTAAGGGAGAGAAGAGGCAGGGGAAGAGAGGAGGGTCAGCATGGGCAGAGGAGGGGCCCCTGGAAGGCTGGCCAGGAAGCTGTGCAGGGAGGTCAGGAACAGCTCACGGCGCTGGGACATCTGGCAGGAGAACATTAAATGCCCTGGGGGCAGCTGGGCTGGCCAAGTCTGGGTGGTCCGAGGTAGAGCTTTTACACCCGGGAAGGCTGGCCTTAAATGCACTGGGGCTGGTCTGGTAACAAGTGGGATAAGCTTTGGAGTCATGTAAGCGAGAGCAAAACACGGAGGTGAAGGCTAAGGCAGAGGCTGGCAGAGGTCGCCGCGTCCTCAGAAAGTGCCACCATCGTCGTGGAAGCAGACTGAAGCTGGCTTGGAGCTCCCACATTGCAGAGCTCATAGTGGGGCCTCCACCCTTCCCGTCTGTAGTTTAATCCTGCAGACAAGGATTTCCCCCCAATCTCTCAAAATCAGTTTCTAGGACCCCCAGCCCCATAATCTAAGCAAGGGTCCTTCAGAGTCATAAAAGCTTTTCTTCCCAAGACGCTGGGGCCACCTCTCAGTTAGATGAGCCAAAGGCCGACTGAGTCCTAAAAGGCCGCCATAGCGCGTCTGTAATGTCAGCACGCCTCTGGCTTTTAGGGAAAATTTGATGTATCTCCCTCCTATCCTACAGACCCGCGAGCAGCTCCAAGCAGAAGTGCAGCGGGCGCAGGCGCGAATAGAGGACCTCGAGAAGGCCCTGGCTGAGCAGGGACAGGTGAGGGGTGGGCCGGTGGGGAGGGCACGGGGAGACCCCGCCTTGCAGGGGGAAGCCACAGCCTTGGAGCAGGGAGGACGCAGCCTGGCCTTCCCGGGCTCAAGCTGGGTGAAGCAGGCCCGTCTTCTGGGATCAGGGCCAGGATCTCGGGTCCCTGCATCAGCTGCCCGCGGTCCCAGAGGGAAATGCCCAGAGCCTCTGACAGCAGCCAGACTTTCTCATCTGGGCTTCCCGGGAGCCCACCCTCCAGGCACACTCAGGCCTTAACTTCCCTCCCTGCCACCACCCCATCACCCGTGGGGGCACCTTTTCCAGTGGCCACCGCACCCGAGCCAGCTCTCTGGCCTGCTGGTCAGGGTGGACCCCAGACAAGGCAGGAGTGTGTCCCATGGGCCTGGGAGGTACCATGTGGGAAAGCATCGCGAGAGCCGTGGGGCTGCCCAGCTCACCCCTCTGTCCCGCTCCGTCCCGGTCATCCCAGGGCCTGACTCACAGCAAACCTGCACATCACATGCTAGCTCACGACCGGACAGACAGACAGGGACAAGAGGGTCTCATCAGCCGCAGCCGGGCCGTGGGGCCTGAGCGTGCGACTCCCAGAATTTCTTTGCTGCAGCACTTGTGACCTCCACCTAGAGCCCGCAGGCTTGACGTGGCCCCACCCCGGCTGCCGCGTCACATGCCTCCAGGGCCCCTCACCACGCCATGGGGATGCAGCCTCGTGGACGGGCCTGTGGCCCAGCGCTGGGCCCCGTGTGGGAAACTCCAGAGTTTGCTGTTTAGGTCATTTCACAGTTGTCCCCAAGAAATTGTTTGCCCAGAAAAAGAAAAGTGACTGAGGTGGTTGGGAAACTTGAGGCACAGGAGGAGGAGGAGGAGGAGAGGGGAGGAGGGCCGGGGGAGGGGAAGAGCTCTGCTTCCTTTCATTTGGAGAAGAGAATCTTCCAAACTTGAAAAGAGCTACGCAGGGGACTGTGCGGGAAGGAAATTAGCTGCCAAGCGAGCATTGCAGGCAACCGGCGTTCTTCCTGACATTGCCTTACACTTGGAAATGCGGCTGGAGGGACGGGCACGCAGGCTTCGAGGTGGCAGCGGCGCCTGCCGGGGGGCTGGGCTTCCTTCCGGCCTGGCCTCGACGTGGGTCAGCGCGGCGGCCACCTCGTGCAGTGGTACACACGAGTCCGGCCTCTCACGCCTTGCGGAGGGCATGAAGCAGAACAGAAGGGTCCCCCCGTGTCCCTCGGCCCCGCCTGGACGTGGGACATGCCCTGGCACCGTGAGCCGTGGGGCGCCCCGGCCTGGGACGCCTGCAGAGTGGGGTCCTTATCCAGGACCCACGAAGGCCACTGGCCACGTCGTTCCTCGTCATCCTCGTGACCTAAGTTGTGGCTTCGTGGGGTCAAGGCCTTTCATCTGCAGACACTCTTCCGCCAAATCGTGACTTAAACTCTGACTTTAAGACTTGACTTTGTGTGTGTTTATTTCTTCCTCTCAAGGACATGAAGTGGATCGAAGAGAAGCAGGCGCTCTATCGGAGAAACCAAGAGCTCGTCGAGAAGGTACGTGCAGACCCCCTCTGTGGGCTGGGCGGGGCCCAGAGGGGCCGAGAGAGGCCAGAGTGCCCCGGCCGCCTGAGGACGTGCGGGGGGCGCGGAGGGGCAGGCGCCATGGGGGTGACTGCAGGGGCTGCTGTGGGGGCGCAGGGGGCTCAGGCAGGGGCTGCTGCCTTCTCACCTCCCGGGAGATGTGGGCCCGTCATCCCGCGCCTTGACTTGGGCTTCGTCATGGCGCTGGGTGTGTGGACGGTGACGCCGGGCAGATGTGTGAGCGGCTGCCCCGTGGAAGCCCCGGCACCCCGCAGCGTGAAGGCCGTCAGGTTGGGGGCTGAGGGGGCTCAGGGATGAGCCCCTTTGAGAGTCTCCAGATGAGGCCTCGGCACAGTCCGCGGCGCCCTGAGCTGTTGGGAGCGCATTTTGGACAGAGCCATGCTGACCCCAGCCGCAGGAGGGGGGGTCACGGGCAGTGTCCCCGCCAGTCCCCCAGGGTGGGCTTCGTGGGTTGGAAGATGACACGTGGCATGAAATGGGTCGGGAAGCGCGATGCTGGCCTCTCTCACGGATGGACTTAGCTTCTGCTGGGCGGCCAGCGCCCTACCCAAGGAGTGTGCAGGAGAAAAGGCGCAGCACCGCATTTCTAGAGGCTTCTCTCTGCTGCGCCACCAGCTCCCTTTGATGAAGCCCATTCCTTCGGCCAAACTGAGGGAGGGCCACTGAGGCAGCTCGTTAGCTTGAACCTGGGCAGTAGGGGAGCGTCCCAAGGAGGGGGTAAGCCCCCGAGCTGTTCGGGAGGCTGTGGACTGCGGTGGGACGTGGGTGTCTACAGGTCCAGAAGAGCCGTGGGCCTCGAAGCCACTCTGTGGCTCTGTCAAAGCCACGCAAGGGGGGAGCAGCTCAGAGCACCCCTCCCCGCCAGCAGGGGACCCTCCATGCCAGAAGGCAGGCGCCCCAGGCAGGGAGCAGCCCCAAAGCCTGGGGTGTGGCGTGACAGTTTGAGACAGACGTGTCCCGAAGCCACCACTTGCCTCGTGGCCTCCTGCTTTGGATCTGGCTCCGTCTCGGTGCTCCCCGTGGACCCTCCGCACAGACCTTGGTCGGAGCTGTTTGCCTGGCGCCCGCCGGCCCACTCCCAGCAGGCTGTTCCCTGGCTACGGCGCAGCCCGTGGCCTTCCTGGCCCTGGGGGTGCAGTTCCGAGGCCCCAGCACTGCGGGGAGGTCTGGGCGGCCCGAGCAAACGGGGCCCAGTGCTGCCTCGGTCACCTATGTCCACTTCGGGGGGACCAGGGCCGCCAGCCCACGTGGATGCCCTCCTGGTGCCATGTCCCTGTCCCTGTGGTGCCAACGAGGCCACGTGGCCGAGCTGGGCTTGCCCCCGGGAGCTTGGGCCTCCCTCCCGTGTCCACCTGCTGGCGGCTCTGTTCTAACTGTCCCTTTTAGCGGAGTGAGTCCCGGGCTCCGCCCGGACGGCAGTCCCTCGTGGGCAGGGAGCGTCCCTCCAACGCTGCCAGCGGATTGCTCTGGGACAGTGCTCTGCCAGGACGGCCTGTGGAGCCACTCCGCCATTTCCCAGCTCTGCGCAGGCTGGGGCAGGGCTCAGGGCTGCTTCTCGGGCGTCCGGCGCTCCCCTGCCTGCTGTGCCCACCTGCCCGCCCAGACCCCTGAGGGATGGAGACCTGAGGCCTCTGCCTGGTCGTGCAGGGACAGACGCCAGACAGACTCGGCCAGGAAAGCCAGCTGTGGTCCCCTCACGGCACGGGGCAGCTGTCACGGCACGGGCGGGTTAGCCAAACTCAGAGCAGCAGGAAGCTGTTGCGAGAAGCAGCGCGCTCCGTCCCAGCCGGGGAGTCGGTCTCCTGGCGCTCCTTGTGGGAAAACTGGACTAGTTCTTACACCACTGACCTTCTGTTTTACAGATTAAACAAATGGAGGTGGAGGAAGCTCGGCTCAAACACGAGGTCCAGGATGCTAAAGACCAAAATGAGCTGCTGGAATTCCGGATCCTGGAGCTCGAGGTACAGCCCTCGGGGCTGCAGGAGCCGGGCTCTGCCACAGGGGTCCCGTGGGATGGAGCCGGGGGTGCTGGGCTGGTGTCTTGTGGGTGCCGACGTGGCTATGGTGGCACCTCCCAGCTGGGGTCGACCTTCAATCTGTTAGGGTTGTAAAGCTGGGAGCCCCCAAACCCAAAACCCAAAGGCTGGATTGTCACAAACTGGACATTTCTTTAGACAAAGGATGCGGTCAGCCCATGCAAAGTGAAGGTTAACCTGGGGCTACCAGTTGTGGAACGTGACGGCACAAAGGGAAAACAAAAGGAAAACCAAACCAAAGCAACCCACACCCAGTGTTGGCTGCCAGAGCTGGGGTCCCCGAACGGTCAAGGCAATGCCAGGAGTCCATGTCCCCATGGCTGCAGCTGGCCTGGCGACCCCTGAGCTGCCGTGACGAATCCCAGCGGCCGCCCGCAGAAGTCGGTTCCTTGCTCGTCCCGTCGCTGAGTGGCCGCTGTGCTCCACGCAGGGACTAGGCGTCCATGCCCCACGGCTCTGCCCAGCCCAGGGCTCGCACCCTCCACTGGGGCCATGCCTCCTGCCAGCAGGGGTGGGGGGAGAGGAAGACTGCAGTAAGAGGGGGTGGGCACACACATGGCCCATTGGCCAGAACTCCCTGCAAGGACCGTGGGAGCCGTGTCCGCCTCGGGGCAGGTGGAAAGCGATCGGGGCAGGTGTCCCCTGCCGTTGGCCTGCAGCCGCGCCGCAGCCTCCACACCCCAGCTGCCTGAGACCCCAGGGCGCGTCTGCATGGCCAGCGCAAAGGACCACCGCAAGCCCTACTTGGCGTGGCGATTCCCACTGCACGTGTCATCGCCTCTCACTTCCGCACACACCTGGGAGGTGCAGGGCAGCGGCATCCCCTTCCCTGCCCAGGAAGTTGGTCCAGCAGGTGGAAAGCTACTCAGGTCCTGCGGCATGGACTCCACCTGACGCTCTACCTGCCACCACTCACCTGGCGCCCAGCAGCCCCTGGGGCTTAGTGATGGCTGCGGGGTGGTGGGGCAGTGATGAGACAGGGCCCCACCAGGGCCACACCTCGGCTCCTCTGTGCTCGGCTGCTGGGGGCTCCCCGCCCCTGCCGGCACCTCTGCAGGAGCGTCTTCCCGGCCGGGCGCCAGCCAGGCTGCTGCCACTGCCCCTGCAGGGCTCCGTCCTTGAACGGCTCTGCACCCCTGCTCGGCCCTTCGGCCTGTGCTCAGCTTTCTGCTCCTCGTCGTAGGAGAGGGAGCGGAAGTCGCCCGCCATCACCTTCCACCACCTCCCCTTCATGGACGGGAAGAGCCCCCTGCAAGTGTACTGCGAGGCGGAAGGCGTGACGGTAACCCACCCCCCAGCCCTGCGCTGCCGGAGGCGTGACCCCTGCCCCCCGTCCTCTGTGCCAACACTCACCTCCTGGTGTGTCCCCCTCTTTGCTCTAGGACATCCTGGTCACGGAGCTGATGAAGAAGCTCGATATCCTAGGGGATAACGCCGTAAGTGTATGTGCTCTCCTGACTTGTGCATGCCCCCCCCCCCGAGCAGCCAGCTGCACAGCCCCAGGGCCGCCCCCCACAGCCCCCACGGCCGCCCCCCACAGCCCC
>JAKSZT010054544.1:14883602-14999283 GCA_026826555.1 Tolypeutes matacus
TGACAGTGGTGATGGTGGTGATGGTGAGAATGTACAGTGGCAGTGGTAGGCCCTGGTCCAGGCAGTAAGCACAGAGAGGTTGATGACCTGCTCAGGTCAAATCTAGGTGGACTCCCCCCACCCGCGAGGTCACTCTCCTTCCTGCACCCAGGAACGCAGCTGTCCTCGCACACGGGAACCGGGGCCTTAGAGCGCACTGCTACAGCACAGCAGCCGGCTCCCCCTCAGCATCAGGCAACCTGGGGGCAGGGCGGGGGCAAGGCCCATTTCTGTGCACTGGGAAGCCCACGTGAGCCATGGGAAGCTTTGGCGGCAGGTTATCTGGGTCTAGGCCCAGCTCAGGATTTGAGGATGCCCATGAAACCCTGGCATGGGACCTGGTCCTCAGGAAGTCATAAATGACCCTCCAGTTTTTATTTATATTTATGAATACCGTATTCTATGAAGTATATGTGTAAACTCACGGGTGGCCGTGGGGGAGCCTCGCAGTGAGCTCCTGCTTGTGCTTCCTGAGCCACTGTCCTCAGAGTCTCCCCTGGGGTCCGAGGGCCAGCCCATGGCAAGGTGGCCTCCAGCGGCAGCTGAGACCGGATCCCTCCTACACGCACTGGCCCTTCATGGTGCAGAGGGCATCCTTGCTCCTCACTCTTGCTCTGGTGTGAGTGGCCCTGGGTCCACTCTGCCCACGGACGCCGTGTGCCTGGGCGGCCCTGCTTTTATTTTAGCTTCTCAGAAGGAAGCAGCGTGGAGACTCGCAGCAGGTGTTGTGAATGCAGATGTGCTGTCCTGCCCAGCCAGGCCCCTGACACTGGCCAGAACCCCCAGGCCGTTCTCTGCTCTGCAGCCCCCGAGCCCACCCCTTGGGGCTCTCACCTGCCCCTCTCCAGCTTGGCCTCCCTGCCCTGCACTGCACAGCCCCCTCTGCCTCTCCTGCCTGGCCTCCTCAGAGCCATGCTACTCCCTGACATAGGATGTTTCTTCCCTGAGTGGCAGAGAACCCTCTAGAACAGTGAGCTCCCATCAGCATCAAGCCCACATCATGGTGTGAGCCAGGAGGGGCTCGGGACCCACTTGGCGGTATTTCCCCCACAGTGCTACTGCCACCCAATCTCGGCTCCTGGGGAAATCGCAGGAAAGGCTCCCTCGGTGCCGGGCTGTGCTGTGCAGTGAGGCGGCTGGTGGGCCCAGTGGCTGTGCTTTCCGTGTTTCTTTACTTGGGAATTGAAGAACTCCTCTTCATTCCTCTAAGCCCCCTTCCTGGGCCCAGTTTGCCCTGCCTGTGAGCCCCAGGTGGGAGTGGGGCAGGTCCTCTACTTCCTCCCAGTCCTTTGGGGAACTGTTGGTTAGTTTTTCTCCTGCTGGGCTGAGAGATCCCCTGGTGGGGATTTGCCACTCCCACCTCTGGCTTCAGTTGTACCACAGCATGTTTGGGGACCACAGCCACAGAGGCACATAGATGTTGGGGCCACGCTGTGTTGGGGGACCCGCAACAGAGGGGGGTCCTGTGTGTCAGGAGGCCAGGCAGGGCCGTGCAAAGAGCAGGGCTCCAGAGACCCCACTATACCCCAACTGGCTGCGGGACCTCAAGCAGGGCCTGAGCCCACCTGGACCTTGGTTTCCTCACCTGTAAACTCGGGCTCACAAGACACCTGCCTCGTGGAGGAGGTGGGACATTGACGGCCTGTGGACTGCAGCCTTACCCAGTTCACACGGCAAGCAGCCTGTGCTCAGCTCCCTGCAGGCCTCTGTCACTTGGGACCTGGGCGAGTGGAAGGTGAAGTGGGGAAGTGGGTGGAGACGGGCACCCGGGGCCTTGAGCGTAGGTGGGTGCCTTGTTGGAGGCAGCAGACGCGGCCGAGTGGCAGCCCCAGGCCAGCCTTGGCGGGAGAACCACAGTGGCACCAGGGCAGAGGGGGCTGCAGGGACTCACGGCAAGAGAGTCCGACCCTGGCTGGGGGAGCAGTCAGGAGAGCCAAGGACGGGCCCCTGCTTTCTGTTTCTGTTCTGCTTGCTGTGCTTCTCCCGTATCTGGGACTTAGAAAGGAAGGCCCGCAGTTGGGTGAAGCTTAGGCCAAAGGCAGAGCCTTTCCTCGGCTGTTTTTCACGGGGTGCCCCCCCTCGGGGCGGCCACCTTAGTCTGGCCTGACGTGTCTGCTTGCCACGTTTTCCCTAATTGTAAAGACACAGGAGAGGGGCACCCCACCGGAGTTGCACTGCATTTTAAAACGTGTTTAGAAGTGAGAACTGGAAGAAATAAACCCCATGGGGATGGGCAGTGGGCTGTAACTGAGGGGCTGCCATGCCTGGCTGCAGGCAGACCCCGGCAGGCCTGGGAGGGTGGCAGGTGCGGCGTGGGCAAGCACTCACGCGTTCCCCACCGCCCGCCAGCACATCCTGGAGCTGGAAGCCATGCTTCACGACGCCCTGCAGCAGGAGGCCGGGGCCAAGGTGTGCCAGGTGCTGTCAGAGGAGGAGCGGGAGAAGCTCAAGGTCGCCGTGGAGCAATGGAAGCGCCAGGTCATGAGCGAGCTGCGTGAGCGTGATGCCCAGATCCTGCGGGAGCGCATGGAGCTGCTGCAGCTGGCCCAGCAGGTGGGCAGGGGCAGATGGGACAGGCAGCGGGACGTGGATGGGGGGGGCGGGTCAGGGGTGCAGGCTGGGGGCCCAAGGAGTGGGGCCTAAAATTGGGAACAGGGGCAGGCTAAACTCCCACCTCAAGCCATACCAAGCCTCCAGTGGCAGAGCCTCTAGTGGCAGGACTGCCAGTGGCAGAGCCTCCAGTGGCACGGTCTCCAGTGGCACGGCCTCCAGTGGCAAGGCCAGGACCTCCCGTGGCCATGCCTCCTCGGCTGGCCTTGCAGCCCTTGCACCACCTGCCCTTCCAGACCAGCCTCCTGGGCCGTGCTGTGGAGGCCTCCGGGCAGCAGTCCCCTTCTCTTGGGACCCCTGACTGCCCATTCTCATCTGTGCCCCCTCCCCCCATGCAGCAGGCATAGTCTGGGGAGCAGCAGATCCTGAGCCTGGGAGCGGTCCCTGGCCTTCTCTTGCCTCAGGGCACACTGGGACCTCAGGCCAGGACCTTTCTGACCAGAGGAGAGGAGACCCTGGCAGACTGGCCAGCCTCAGGTTCTAAGGAGGCAGTTCATCTGGGCCAGGCTGGCCTAGATGTGCTCCGCGCCAGGAGAGCCCCAAGTGCCAAGTCAGATAAGGTGGACGTTTACGTTAGCGGGTTGGCGCCCGACCCAAGGATTTGCTGGTTTCCAGGACTTTGCTGCAGGCTCCTTCACTAGTCTGTCCCCCCAGGGTCCACCTGGTTCCCAGGGCCATTAGGGTGAGGGATGTTGCCTGCAGCCAAGCTCAGCTGCGCCCCAGGCCCCAGGCGTGGGCAGGCAAGTGTGGAGCGGACGTGCCCGATTCACAGTTGACTGGTATCACGTTTTATGCCAAAGTAAAGACGAGGGCGTCACAGCGTTCACGGAGAGAGTGGCAAAGAAACTGCCCTGTGACTCGCCCGTGGCTGGCCCCTCTCGCCGCAGTTCCCTCGAGCTGAGTGAGGTTGGGGAGGGCAGATATCTGCTGACCAAATAAACGAGTGAAAACCTGGAGAGACATTTTTCCGCCTGGTTTCCCAAATACTCTGATTTTTAACGACGTTCCTGCTTTTGACCTTGCAGAGAATTAAAGAGTTAGAAGAAAGAATAGAAGCTCAGAAGAGACAAATAAAGGAACTGGAGGAAAAGGTACAATGTGTGCAAATTTCAGGGCTTGTCTTGTTCATGGAACTTACATATAAAGAGAGAAGACCACCAGATAAATTGCAGGTGATGTCACTAAACATCGCCCCTGGGGAGTAAATAGGCTTATCTTGTAATATGTCAACAGAGGCAAAGCACCTGGCTAATCAGGACAGAGTTGGACAGAAAGAGGTTTCCGGAAGGTAGAGCCCTGGGCAGGGAACAGGAGAACTGGGGTGGGAGAGCCCCGTGGCCTGCGACCTCGGAGGGCCCCCTCTCGGGGCCTCAGTTTCCCCATCCCTAGAGGTGTGTGCTGGACAGTGCGCCGGGCTCTCCCAGCCTCTGGTCTGAACACCGAGTTCCGGAGGGCTGCCGGGGACGCTCTCCGGAGAACGTCCTCAGACCCTTGAGGGTCTCTGGCCGTCCAGGCCTCACAGCCGTCGCTCCAGGTCTGGGAGGTCCGAGGGCTGCAGCTCGGTCGGGTCGGGCCGCGCAGCCCGGCCCGGGGCGGCACGCGGGTCCTGCGTGGACCCCTCTGATGCCGCGCACGGAGTCGGGGTGCCTTGCCCACAGTGCTCACCCCGAGAGCCCAGCACGTGTGCCCTTCGAGGGGGAGAGAGCACGCCCGGAGGGGTCTGCCGCCCCCGGGGCCTTCGCTCATCAGGGGAGCTCTTTTTCTGCCATTTGGGGACAGTCCCTGGTTTCTGGGGTCGGACAGTTCGTTAAGTTCCTGGGAGTGGAGCTTCCTGGGCGTGGATCTCCCTCCACCCCAGCCCCAAGCGCTCGGGAGTGGCTGGACCCCACCTCCCCTTCTTGTCCCTTTCGGCTAGTGTGCCTGGGACCCCCAACAGGAAAAGCCAGGGGCCTGCCCCGCGCTCCTGTCCAAACCGGGCGCTGCCGCTCAGCCGGGCCGCCTGCCGCCCCTGCCCTGCCCGCCCCTCCTGGGAATGACAAGAGCTGTCCCTTCCGCTGGGCACTATGCCGATCCACAGGCGGGGACACAGCCGCGCACGGGGGCCGGGGGCCAACGCTGTGTGCAGGGGTCAGCCTGGTGGCGGCTCTGCTCTCCCCCAAACTGAATTTCTGTTGAGTTTTCCATCTAAAGTGAGGCCATTTGTGTTAAATCTAGGATTTTCTTAAAGTTGTTTTTTTTAAACCCAGTTACCATTGCTGGGTTTTCCCTGGTGTCTAAGCTGGTCTGGCCCCCCCATCCTCCCCCCCAAAACAAAATGAGGCTCCAAGTGTTCCGTCGCTTTGGGGGTTAGTCGTACGTTACCGATTTGAGTGGGACTGAAACAAAAAATCTCGTCCCGGCACCCCTGGCGCCTGCGTGGGGCTGGGAGCGCCCCCCCTCAAGAGTGCCCGAGTCTCACCCTGAAGCCCTGCGTGGCTCACGGCCGCCGGCCCAGCTCGCAGCAGACACGAGGCAGCCGCGGTGCCAGCTCCGTCCCCAGGGCCCGGGCGTCCTTCTGGGCCCTCCCAGCCACATCCCTGGGCGCCCGACCCCACCTGGGCCCTCGGCTGGCAGCGCGGCTTGTTCTGTCTGTGATCGTGAGGGCTTTCTTCCTAGAAACGCCACCAATTCTTCTTTCTCTTTCTTCCCTTCCGTGTGTCCCTCCTCCCTCTCCTTTTCAGTTTTTATTTTTGTTCTTATTTTTCTCCTTAGCTTTCATCCTTTGGTCATAGTTCGTCTTGGCGCCTCGACACGGTGAGTATCTCAAGGCCCAGATTTTTCTGGAGAGTTCTGCTCTGCCTCCTGGGGCGCCCCCCACGCACTCCAAAGGGCTGTCGAGAATCTGCCAGCACCCAGGGGCCAGGAGTTGCCGCCTCGGGGGTTAGAGCTCGGAGCTTCTTCTGCAGTGGGAGCCTGCAGGGTGCGCTCGCCGCCCCAGAAGCCAGGAGAGCAGCCGTCCCCCGTGGCGGCCTCCCCCCAGGGGGCACGTGCGCCTGCACACAACGCTGTGTGCCTGCAGTCTGTCCTGCCTCTGGCTGCTTTGGTGGAAGCGAGGCTGGCAAGCGTGGCTGCCGCCTGGTGGTCCCTGCCCCTCCAGGGAGGTGGGTACGGATTGGAGCATATCAGAGATCCGGCCAGAATGGGGCCGACCTCGCCGAGGCCCAGGTGCACTCGTAGGCACCGCGTAGATAATGTGACTCTGCCACGCCTCGGCCGCTCTAACGCAGAGGCCACGCTGCCCGAGGCCGGCCCGTGCTGCCTTGGCCGACAAGCTGCGTGGCCCGCTGGCCGTGGCTGCGGGAGTGAGCCTTGCTTAGGCCGCCTTGCGCGGCCTGAGCCCTGCAGGGCGGGGGGCTGCTTCTGGGATCGGGGTGCACCTTTCCCTTCCTCTCCACACAGGCCATGCATGACCCCTCCTCTCTCTCCTTCCAGCCCCCCGAGGCATCGGATCCCCTCCCTCCTGTGGGACCAGAGAGCAAAGACCACCCAGGGGGAGACGCGGGGCCTTGTGTTCCGGCCCCGGAGACCCTCAAGGACTGGCTCTCTGCTGAGCACCCCCTGCCCAGGAGGAGAGGGAGAGGGACTGTCGGTGGGCTGTGCGTGCTGACGAGCGGGGCTAAAGCCAGTGCCCAGCTCCGCGTGCGGAGCTTTCTCCAGTCACGGTGCCCCTGGTGGGCAGCTGCTCCCATCCCGGTGGGAGCCTGGACACTGCCGTCCCCTGCTGAGCCGGGGAGGCTGCTTCTGTAAGGGAGCGTGTGCCCGTTTCCTCTCCACTCACCTCCCTCGCTACCTAATGACCGCAACCCATGTCTCAGGAGGTTCTCAGGAGAGTGTAGGGCAGTCACGGATGCCAAGAGGAAGCTGGCCCCACTGACGGAAACCAGAGCGTGCATCTGGAACATTCCCAAGCAGGGCTTTCCCCGTGGCACCGTGGGGCGCGACGACGGGCTGACGCCCTCTCCAGGGGTCCCGATCACTTGCCCATGGACCAGGGGCACCCCACAGCCCGCTCTGAAAGCGAGACAGGCTCAGCCACGTTGCACCCACCAACTCTCGGCCCCTCACGCCACCCCAGGCCACAAAGGCTGGACACCCTGCACGGAGGAGGGTCCAGGAGAGGTGCGAGGGGCAGGGCCGGCGAGAAGGAAGCCTGACCTCCTGGGCACTGGATGGCCTGGCCGCCTCCGAGAGCACAGCCTCGGTGTCCAGCACCACCTGGCCGGGAGGCACCAGCAGCAGGCCGTGCCCTGGGCTGCAGACTGGCCGAGGGTGGCCGCAGCTGGCCCCGCCCCGAGCCCCGGCCATTGCACACAGAGCAGCCCCAGGGAGGGGCGCAGGAAGCCCCCGTGGTCCTGTGGACACAAGGAGGAGGCCCCCACCCAGGACTCTCAGGTAAGGTGGACGCCCTCATTTTGCCCCCACTGGGGGGGGCACTGCTCCCCTCTGGCCTGCTGGACACCAGCTCATCTAATTCTGTCCCTGGTGCCCACTGCCCCCCCCCAGACCCCATCCTCTGTGCCCTCGAGGGGTCCGTGTGTATAGTCCGTCCCTTCTCTGTGTATGCCGACCCCACTGTGTGCCTCCCCACCTGTCCACACCCCAAAGGCTCCCCGGCAGCCCCATGAGTGTCCTGGGGGTGCAGACAAGCCCTGAGGGGACAGAAAAGCATTTCAAAGGCTCACTCGCTCCAGCCCCCAGCGACATCTCTTGGTCTGTCCTTCCTTCTGTCTTGCTGCCCCCGGAAGCTCGCCCCCCCCCCAAAAAAAAAAGCTTCCTGGCTTACTCTGTGGAGCAGTTTGTCTCCCTTGCCCCGACTCGCAGGCCTAGCCGGGTGCACCCAGGAGGAGCAACGAGCACAGTGAGTGCCCCGGGAGGGCCCCCGGCTGTCCCAGTCACCCCCCTGTCCGCCCCAAGACTAGGACGCGTCGTCCCCTTCCTGCCTTTAGAAGCCACTTCAGTGTGAGCATAAACGAAAAGCATTCCTTCCGCTGCACAAATGACTTCAACGAAAGCAACTTCTTGTCTGGACTGACCCAGCCCCTGCGCAGTGGGGGCGGAGGCTGCCATCCCGGCCACACGGTCAGGGGAGAAGGGAGAGAGTGACCGAGAGCAGAGCTGCCGTTCTGCTCCCCCACGAGGCGGCCTTTCTGCATCTGCAGAGATTGGTCCGATCAGGTCAGAGTGTTGCGACCAGCAGAAAGAAACCCAGATGGCACTCCTGGGAGTACGAATGGACAAAGTTTTATTATGTGCGGGCCCAGAGGAGAGTCAGGTTTTCAAAAAAAATCTGAGCCCTGTTTTCCTATTTTCATAAGTTTATATAGGTACACTAAGCAGGCAAATTCCTGAGCAAGCAGGCAGGCAGGGTTACAAAGGCAGAGAAGCAAGGTAAGCTTATCTTCCTCAAAGCAGAGGCCATTAGGGAGGAAAAGAGTCATGATCTGTTTAGAGCTGTAAATTTCAATTCAAAGGGGCAGCCTGGGGTGCTGATCTTCCTGAAGTGGGTTCCATGGAGAAAAGGGGAGGAAGGAGGGGAGAGAGGGACCAGGGACCGAGGGGAGTTTATTTTCCTAAAGCTGTGGGTTTCTGCCGTCGGGGGGGGGCGGGTTAGGGTCCCGGCACTTCCCTTATCAAGAGCACCCCATGCCTGCTGAGCAGGGTGGGGGTTCCCCACTTGGAGGGAGGGGCATTAGGTCACCTGCTCAGTCCCCTGCCTGTGTCTGGGCCCCAGGAGAGGCTGGGGGCTTGGCCGTGGCTGGGCCTCTCACAGCCCCCACCTGCTCAGCGTCAGAGGCTGGGGCGCGGCAGCCGGAGGGACCGTGGGTGCTGTCCTGTGAGGTCCCCTCATACCTGGGGGGCCTGACGTGCCTGCCAGGGAGCATGGCAGAGCCATGGGGGGGGAGAGGCATGTGAAGGGCTGTCCCCTGCAGACAAGGAGGGGCTCACAGGGCACCCCCAACCCTCCTCCTGCCTGCACCGTGTCCCTGTTCTCCAGACCCACGCACGAGCCCCTGCTGGGTGTCTGTCTGTCTGTCTGCTCCATGGAGGCTGTACTAGTTCTTCCCTTGGCAGAGAAGGGGGATCGGGGCACAGCTTTGGTTTGCGAGCAGTTTCCCGGGGGGCCCTGGAAGCCCATTGCCTGGTGGCACTCGATGAGGCTCGGGGGGCCGGGCTGGTCCATTTTCCGGTCAGTGGGGGGGCAAGGGTGGGCCAAGCCCGTGGGCCGCTCAGCCGGCAGCCGGCCTCACGCCCCCCAGAGAGCAGTGAGCTCTGCGGGACCCGTAACGGTCAGGCACACGGAGCTGTCCCCGTGGGGTGCATCGCTGGTAGAAAAGGGGCGAAGCCCACGGGTTTCAAAAGCAGACTCACCGCCCTTTTCTTCTTCTCTACAGTAGCGTGATTGGGCACGTGTTCCTTGAAAGAGCCGCGGCGCGCACAGGCCCTTGTCCTGAGCATGCTGGGGACCTCCGGGCCGGGGCCCAGCGGTGGCCTTGAGGGGCTTGTCCTAGAGCCGAGGGCAGAGGCTCCAGCTCTCGCCACGCGAGGGCGCTCCAGCCCGGCCCAGCCCTTCCTCTTGCACCTGGAGCCCCCCGGTTCAGGGCTGCCTTTTGGGGGTACTCCTGCCAAGAGTCCCAGAGCTGCATCATGCTCTACTTAGAAATGTGCTGGAAGCACCAGGGATTGCGTTTCTAATTTTTTAAACATTACATTTGTAGCTACAGTTCATTTACAGCTAATTTCCTGTTTATGGTACAGGGTGTGAAGTTCACTTTTTTCCCATGTGGCTCTATCTCTGCATGTTTTCCCCTCCTCCACCCCCATGTGAAAGCCTTCTCATGCTCTTACTGAAGTGTCCCTCCTGCCTGACTTGACCCAAGCCGCAGCCCTGAGGTCAGCCCAGCTGGGCGTCCTCCCCACGTGTGTCCCCACCGACCGGGCGGGGCAGTGCTGTCGCTGCCTGGTGGTTCCCAGCCCAGGAGCTCTCAGACGCGCCGTCAGCAGATGCAGATACGCTGCTCATGCGTGTCGGGGCAGCTGCTTCGAAGTGTGGACGCCCCGGGCAGGCCAGGAATGAAGGCTGGAACCCAGGGATATGCTGGTCTCCCTCCAATCCATCCTGGGAAGAGGGATCTTCATTCCTTTAAACAGCGATGCTATTCCCATCACAACCCAAGGAAAGTTTTCTTACTGAATTTATGTATGTTGTTAAAAAGAATACCAAATTGGAACAAAAGGTGAGATGTTTGTTTTCTCCTGGAAGACAAAGGCTCCCCCAAGTGTGAACAGCCGGCTCTGAGGCCCGGGTGCACTCCTACGGGCAGGCCCAGGACCCAGGGGGTCTCCCAGGCCCTGGGCCAGATGCAGGCCGGCCCCAGGATCACACGGCTTTGTCAGCCTCCCCCCACCTCACAGGGCTGCGGTCAGGCAGGGTGCGCTTGTCCCCTCCCCGTGAAATGCCCGTTAGATCCTTGTCGCCTGCAGCCACACGATCTGCGTTCAGAGCTGATGCCCCGAGGCCTCCTTCGGGCTGGTAGCAGCTGGCAGGTCCCCGCAGGCCCCTCCCCTTTGTTGCTCCTCGAGTCCTTCTTTCAGTTTTCCTGGACCGCAGGGGCTCAGGGTGGCATGCACGCTGACCCTCGGCCTGGTGACTTTGTTCTTTCGTTTTTAGGGCATCGGAGCGTCTGGCAGCCACAGCGTGCCAACCCTCCCCTTAGGGGTGGCCCCAAGTCTGGGTCAGAGCTCCTTTGAGCACACCTCTGTGGCGCACACGAACGCCTTTTCTGGTTGTCTTAAATCTTTACGTAAAAAGGTGTCTTGCTGTACGTGTCGCTTAGACGTGCTCTCCCCACTTGCCTTCGTCCGGCTGAGGCCCTTCTGTGTGGTGGTATCCCTGGAGGCCGTGCCCCGTGGGACTGCACCGCCCCCGCAGGCAGACACTGCGATATTTCCAGGTTTTTGTTTTTTGTGAACGGTGTTTCTTGAACATTCTTGTAAAATCTACTAACATGGTTGTGCGCCACGGCACTGGACTGCCTGGACCCAGAGGCTGCCTGGGGTCTGTGGGCACCACACTGGGCTGTCCCCTGTGGGAACTGGGCAGGGGGCAGCCTCAGAGGCGGCGGCCACGAAGCCTGGGTCTGGGTGATGCCGGCCCCCTCTCTGTTCTTCCCCCCAAATCAGAGCTTTGGGGGAAAATGGCCTTAGCCCCAAGCCACTTGTTTCTATTTTGCTGGAAGATGTTTGGCTAAAATTTTTCAGACAAGCAGAGCTTGGAGGGAAAAGGTCTTGTTTTCAGACCCTCCTTGCTGTCCTGTGAGCTGGTGGCAGGTGTATTTGTGTAAGGGTGTTTTGGGGCGTGGGAGGGTCTGGGGCCCAGGAAGCAGGGGGCAGTGTTTGGGAAAGTTCTGTGGAACCTGCACCCCTGGGCGCCATGACTTCAGGCTAGTTCACCCCTCATGGGCACCTGGGGGTTACTGGTCTTGCCCGCGTCTCTGGAAAGCCCCCGTGAGCTCTGGGCTGGCCGTGGAGCTTCCTGGTGGTGCTCTCCATCTGCCTTGATTCTGACCCAAGCAGGGCTCTTCGGACCCCGAGGGAGCTGTTTGACCCCCTTGCCACTAGTTTTCTGTTTCCAAACAGTTGCGATCTCCGTTGGAAACCCCGGACCCAAGCATAGGCAGCAGAGCCGTTTGTGGGCCTCTGCTTTGCCGGAGGTCAGAACGCGGCTTCCTGATCCTGGGGCGGCTGCCTGTGTGGCCTCAGGGTGTGTCGTTTCGGGCTCTGACACCTCCTGCCTGTTGCGCTGCGTGCTGGCTTCTAAAAACACCGCGGGCAGCCCAGGGCGTGGTCCCCGGAGGCTCTGCTGTCCTCCTGTCCTGTCTGTCCGTCTTGGTGGTATGAAATGAGCCACATTCATGCCTTTGGTTATCAACTGATTCCTGTACTTTTCTGCCCGTCCTCGAAGCAGCTTTCTACAAAAATCGCTCCATGAGGAGCCATCCAAAGGGAAAGGCAGAGCTGTGGCCTCCACCTTGACGCCATGGCACAGGGCACCCTCCTGGGTGATTGTTTCCCAGACTCTCACCCCATTTGAGAATCCTCTCACCTCCTCATCCTGCTCACCCCATTTGAGAATCCTCTTCTTCCCTCGTGAACTGTTGGTGTCACAAGGCGCCCCTTGGGCAGGGCCGTGCCCGGCTTGCTCTCTGTGGACTCCTCGGTGCCAACACGCGCTTGTCCCCTGGTAGATACACAAGTAAATATTTGCAGAATGAACGACTTGAGTGGGGGGGTGCGTGAGTGAGCCCACCGAGGTCAGGGACTGCGTCCTGCCTGTCCTGTGGCCTCACAGCCTCCCTCAGCTCCTGGCAGCAAAGTCTTCCATGGGAACCCGAGACCACCCCACACTCGGGGATTCACGGGCGTCCACAGGACTCGGCAGTCAGTCCTACCGAGGCTGAGATTCATTGCAGTGATGCCGTCAGGACACACGGCTGGGCACAGCTGGACGGGCAGGGGGACACGCCACAGGCAGAGACTGGAGGGATCTGCCACAGACCTCCGGGTTCTCTGCCTCTTGTGGAGGCCACACAGAGCACACCCTCCCTCCGGCCGTGAAAATGCAGCCACGTGTGTGGATGGTGTTCCTGCCCAGGGAAGGCCATTTGAGACCCAAGGTCCACTTTTACTGGAACTACTCACGCAGGCACCTCCTGCCCCCTAACACCCCAGACTCTCTCCATAAATCAAATTGTGTAAGCCATCTAGGCAGGTTGGCACAGCGGGCACCTTTTCACTTAGGATATGTCTCAAAAACCAAGTTCCCAGGTGTCAGCCGAGGGCCAGCCTTGCCAGCCGGGCCTTCTGCAGTCAGCAGCCTCAGCCTGTGCACAGAGGTGCCCTGGGAGGGTGCTTGGTGCTGCGTGGTGCACCGAGGAGCTCTGGGCGAAGATGTGTGGCATCCTTTTGCCCTGTGGCCTCTGTGGTCCAGCCTGAGGTTTTGAACTGCGTGTGGGGGTCAATCAGGAAGCCAGGCCAGTGGCCAGAAAGAGCAGGGACAGGGGGTGCCACCTCCCCAGCAGGGATGGGACCGAGGGTGGGCAGAAGAGATGTGGGGAGACCGGAAGCCTGGCGGCGGAACGATGCCACTGTGTGTGTGCCTAGGAAAAATCCTTGCCCAGTGGAGGGGACTTCCTAAGCTGCAAGAAGCAATGACAGTTGGATAGAAGTGTGGGCAATGCCACAGGCAGGGCCACTTCTGCAAATAGCCTCATCAGGAGCATGGCCTGATCTGAGTGGCCCCGTGAGCTCTTGGGATGGGTGGTTGGCATCTTCTCGGCAGGAGGCTCCAGCGTGGCACCCTGGTTAGCATCATATCCACAAAGGAAAACTCCTGGGGGCGCCTTGCCAAAGCCCTGGGCCGTGGTGTTTCCCCAGCGCTCCCCACAGATGCACACACGCCCCCACGGGCACCTCAGATACCCCCCACTAAAGGACACTTGTTCTCACTCTTTTTCAGAGAAACCAGTGCATTGACGAAGCCAGTGTCCACTGTGGTTTCCATCCTTGCCAGCTGATAGAGCCCACAGCCCAGGAAAGCCTTCCATCATTTGGGTAAAACCGGACTTGTGGATTGGAGATGGCTCTTCTGTTGTGCTCACACCCTGTGCTAAGGTTGTCACGCTCAGTGCTGAATTCACAAGGTGTATGTGTGCGTGTGTGCAACCAGCAGACAGCACACAGGATGCCAGCTCTTTCAAGACACCTAGAGGGTGGCTCGCTGGGTAGTTTGGACACACGGCTTAGTATGAATGTGACGTACACACTGTGTAAAAGGAAAGCGAACTGCGTCACGTGGTGGCTGGAGAGAGGAGTGGGCCACATTGTCTGGAGGCGTCCGGCTCATTTTATATTTTTGTCAGAAGAAATACTCAACTCCAGTGCAGATGCCGGACCAGGGCTGCTTCCCCAGGCTGAAATCGGGGGCAAGCTTACAGGATGGGACAGGTAAGCTCTCCTCTGGTGGGCGCAGGATTTCCACTGGGAGATGCACCATGAATATGCACTTGTCTGAGCAGGAGCATCCCTTTCTGCTGTCACTAAAGCCACAGTTATCTATTCGCTTGGACAAGATCCTGGACCAGTTCCGTGCTCCTCAAGCCGAGCCTGACGTCAGGGTTTGTATCTCAAGTCTGGAAGCTTGCTTGATTGTCCATGCATAGTTCTGTCTTGTTTCAATGACTTCATTCTCGTGGCACATTCACTGTATTCAGAAGAGATTGGCAGTGTTCTTGCATTAAAAGCCACCTCGGAGCTGCAGATGAGCTGCTAAGTTGAAATCTGGCAGACTGCACCATGCAGGCATCTAGAAGCATGCCTTAACGCCCCTCGAAGCTTCAGGACCCACTGTGTGCACGGAACAGCAGCTGCCCGGGCTGCCATGCGGCACCCAAGGTTGTATAACTGAAACCAGCTCAAATCGACCTCCTTCACGTTTCTTGGGATCATCGGGATTTTGCACGTTGTGTATACGTCTGGAAGACCTCCTATGCTGTCCCACCCACCCCAAGGCACACTTAATCACAGCTTTGCAATTTAAAAACCTGCAAACTACACAGGAAAGGGAAGCATGTAAACACATACCAATGCTAAGAAGCTGTAATCATTTATACGTAAGAGGTCAGGAAAGAGAAAACAGCTCCAAGAAGGTTTTAAATAGTATGGCGTGCACCAAACCACATCCACATCCTGCCGTGTTCCTGAAAGTATGGGTTTAGTTGCAAAGTCAATTCCTCTCTCTAGCTATCAGGCACTTATCACATGTCATGTGCACCTTCTTTTCATCTCATTACAAAATCCAGCACTGCAGGATTGGGATTAAAAACAATTTTAAAGGCATATATGAGCACTTTGCACCTACTCCTGCTGGCCCAGCGAGAATTCAAGTGTTTTCAAAGAGGTACATCTTCTAGATCCTACAGTACACCTTTTATTCAAAACCGGTGGGCTGGATGAATGCCCAGCAAGTGTTTAGGCTCTTACGGCTAGCTCCTCCTAATGGGGCCGGGGGAGGGACCCCGAAAACCACCACACCCGTTTCCTGTTTCACTGAGACATGAACTTCTGTATAGCATAGTGATTATCAGCATACTCAGGCCTGTGCGTGGCAGAACGATGCTGCAGAGCCTTGCGTTTGTCTAAGAATCTGTGCAAGCTGCAACTGCCCCCGTTGACACTGGGGCACTGTGCAGCCCAGAGTTCCAGTTGCTGGGTGCACTGCAGCCCCCAGGATACCCCGCGTGCCTTACACTCGAAGTCAGGAGAGAGGGTGTGCCTGAGAGTGGGTTTGGAGGCGTTTTTACGTGAATCAACATTTACCATTACTCCATCATCGAAACCTTTATGTGGGTTGTGTGTTTTAGCACAGTAATGGATTTAAGTTCAGGCTCAGGAATATCATATTGGGAATATATGTATCAGATCATATATTTGTTTATATTTTTTAAAAGCTTCATGGTAAATTTATGCAAAAATGAATTAGGACTTGTTTTCTCCCAGCAGTGTGCCAGGCAGTGTTTGTGCTCTCGAAGCAGTCCCTGATAACCACATCCTAAATGCGTGATACGCTATCCAGTACTAGACGTTATCCACAGGCCTAACGTAGGTTTGTATGGTGATCAGCGAGAAAATTTTACACATATTTTTGTATTGTGATTCCTATGATATATACCAGAGAATTTTTATTCATTTGTAAATTATTGTACAGTTTTAATAAAAAATTGTTTTAAATCTTAGACAATCAAAGTTCCTCCCCCCACGAGCTATTAAAGAGTGACAGTTTCTGCTGTTGGCCACACTGTGCCTTCACGTCTATCCTTGGCACAAAAGGCCTCTTTCCACACCAGGATGGGGTCTGCGGCTTCCGCCCACTGGGAGGGGGTCTCCCAGCAGCCTGGTCCTCAATCATCTACAGTTCCCTGGGACAGGCTTTGAAATCCAAGCCAAGGTCAGCCCTGGCGAGGCTGTTTATCAAATGTGAACCTGAAGGGAAAGCATTCCAATAATTCAGAAAAGCGGAAGGTTTCTGCTAATAAGCCAGAACATTTGGCAGCAAATTTCCATTGCAGCGGATCCAACCCGGGTGAGTAAAAAGATGTTTCACTGATCAGTTTGGGGGAGCGAGGTGTGGAGTGGGGTCAGACTCCACCGTTTGGAGACCAGAAGGTAGGGCAAAGGGTGCCACCATGGGCGGCCTTGACCTCTGCTGCCAGTCAGTGCGGGTTTGGCAGTGATTCTCCTGCCCTCCTCAGATGCCATGCTGTGAAATGCCGGCTGTGCCAACAAGAACCAAAGGCTGGGGCGTCTTTTGGTTGAGATTCTCCCTGTGAGGCAGGACAGAGTGACAGCTTCACCCCTTCATCCCTGGTCAGGCTGAGTCCCTTTGGTCTCATCCCAAAACCTTGAACCCCGGCTTTAAGGTATTTACGCATCTGCCTGGCCCTCCCCACTTGGTAGGTTTCGGAGTCGGGGCCTTCTTGCTTGGCATAGGTGACCCACAGCCCGGACATGTGCCTGAGAGTAGTTTCCTGGCAGGGTCCCCGCCCCCCAGTTCCCGATCTGAGCAGAGGTCGGAGTCCACGCGTGCTCATAGGGCGCACAGAGGACCAGGAGGACCGCTTCCCCGTTCCCCGGAGCTCCCTCGAGCTAGGCCTGGAGCGTTCGGCACCCGCTCCGTGGAGAGCGCCAGCTCCGCGCGGGGTCCTGCGGGTCAGAGGCGGGGAAGACGCCAGGCCGCCCGGCCCGCGCGCCGCCCAGTCAGGCCGCCAGCGGCGCGTAGACCCCACCGCAGGAGGCTCTGGGGGCCTGGCCGTCCATCCCCCGCGCCCGCCATGGTCGCGTGCTCGCCGCAGGAGCCCGAGGAGCCGCTGCCCTCGGGCATGAAGCTGCAGCACGCAGACAGTGCGCGGGCCGGGCCCAAGCTCGGAGGCATCTTCTGCTGCGGGAAGGACGCCTCCAAGAGCAAGATCCCGGGGCGGGTGAGCCCCGCAATTAGGCGCGGCGACTTGGAAGGACCTGGCAAGCCCGGCGGAGATGGCCCCAAGTCCGCGGCAAATCCCGAAGCCGGCCCGACGTGGCCCAGGCTCGCGGCCCACAGCAGGTAGTGGCTGCAGGGCGCCAAGCCGCGGGTGGCAGGGCCGTGCCCAGGGAGGCGCGGACCCCGGACTCCGCAGAGGTGCCGCACCGCCACGCTGGGGAGGCCGCGGGGGCGCGGAACGAGGGGGCGGGGCCCGGGGCTGGCCCTCTCTCCACCCTCTTGCCCTGCTCCTCCGAGAGGACGCGCGGGTTCGCGGCGGGGCCTGTGCCAGCTTTTCCTCGCCCCTCTCCTGGGTCTCTCGGTCTACGCCTGTCTCTGGGCAGCTCGCCTCTTTCCGTGTCTGTTTCGCCCTCGCTCGCTTGCTCCACCCAGCACGCGTTCGCCGGACCGCCCCGGGCCTGCAGCGCTCTAGAGATCGGGGTCTGTGGCCGCAGCTCCAGGGCGGGACCTGGCCAAGTGGGAGAGGGGCGGCGGGCCGGGGCGGGGCCTGGACACCAACGAGCAGCTGTGGGGGCGGGGCCGGGGCGGGGCCTGGGAGGGGAGCGGCGCGGCCCCGCACGCTCGCACTCGGACGCCCCGCGCCCCCACGCACACGCTCGGGCCCGCGCCGCGGCCCCCTCCGCCCGCCGCGCTCTCGCCGCCCGCCAGCTCCGGGGCCCCCAGGCTGCGCGGCCAGGAGCAGGATGGCCTTCCCGGGCAAGAAGAGCCTCCCGCGGAGCACGGTGAGCGCCCGCCCCGCTCTGCCCGCGCCAGCCCCGGCCTCGCACCCCGGCCGCGCGGGCCCCACAGCCCCCAGGCGCCTGCCCGCCGGGCCCTGCCCCCGAGAGCCGCGCCGGAGCCCAGACGCAGGCCCGGGGCCTGCGGGCGAGCCCAGAAGCCCCCGCTGCGCGCGGGGAGGCCGAGGAGAGGCCGCTCCCCGAGGGGCGCGCGCGCCCGCCCTCCCCGCCTCGGCCTCGGCCCTTTGTTAGCGCGGCCGGCCCGGCCTCGGCACCCCCCGCGCACCCTCCCCCGGCCCGCGCCGCCGCCTCGGCCGCTCTTTGTCCGAAACAAAGCGCTGGAGCCGCCGCTCGACCGCGTCCCTCCGCGAAGCCCAGGCTCCCAGAGTCCGGGAGCCGCTGGGCACGAGCGCTCCCTGGCCACGGGCCGCGCGCGCCCGCAACCCCAGCCCCCGGAGGAGGCACCCCGACACCCCCCCGCGCCGGTGCGGGGAGGTCAGCCGGTCCCCCGGCTCCGGGCAGAAATAAAGCCACTCCTTTGGGTCCCCGGGAGGAGCTGCGGGCAGGCACAGGGCTCCAGCCAGGGCCAGGGAGCCGGGCTCAGCCCCGACCCCCATGGGTGGGCACGCCGGGAACTCTGCTCAGCGGGGCCAGCCCCGACTCGCCCATTCCTGCCCAGAACACTCCAGGAGGAAGGAGCCCACCCAACCAGTCCCAAGGGCCGGGGGACCCCCACCCCGTGGGTCAACCGCAAAGTATTTGGCCAGTGCCAGCCAGTAGGGGCGACTGGTTTATGGCATGTCACCCCTCATCCTGACCAGCCCCATGACCTGGGCTGGCAGCCACCAGCTCCTTTTCCCTCTTGGTTCCAAACGCTGGCAGGTTCACCCTGACTGCGGCCATGTGCCCGGAAGCAATTCGGTGTGCAGAGGGGTAGCCCGCAGGCCTGGTCAGAGCCCCTGCTGCCACCGGGACCCCTCCCTGCCTGGGCTTCCCTCTGCTGCCCCGAGGCGCCGGGGTGAGATGAGAGGGATGCGGGAGGAAAGGCTGCCTGGGCCTAGGTGGGGGCCTCCGTGGTGGTGGGGGCTGGGCCGCGGTAGACCAGGTCAGAGAGGAGGGACTGTAGCCCAGTGGGCGTGTGGGCCCTGCTGCCGGGCTCGGCTCTGCCAGGAAGCAGACGGCATGCCAGCAGTGCTCCATGAAAACTTGGTTTATGGAGGCTGCAGTTTGAATTTCAAATAATTTCCACAAGTCAAGAAATATTCTTTTGATTTTTTTCCCCAACCAATTAAAAACGTAAGACAAAAAAATTCTTAGCTCTGGGCTGTATAAAAACAGCGGAGGGTTAGATTTGGCCAGACCAAAGAACCACAATCTGCCTCATGCCTTACGCTCACCCTTAACCAGTGGGATTTTGAAGACTCAGTCCAAACGATAAGATACCAATGAAAATAGCAAATTGTCACCTACTTATTATGTCCATAACCCCTTGAGGTTCTCCTAATTGCACCACCAGATTTGTTTCTCTTGGCATTGGATGATTTGAAGAGCCAAGAGACTGTCTGGGGCGCTTGCCAGGCCTCAGGGGGCATCCTGGGGGCCTGGGCCGGTGGCCGGAGCCCCGTGAGGTCCTGGGCAGTTCACGGGCTGTGCCGAGGCTCAAGCAAGACAGTGGCAAGAAAGCATGCCCTGCCCCCGCCCTGGCACCCCTGCTCGGCGCCTTTTCTTGGGTCTCTCTCCTTTCTTTGCCACTGAGTCCTCACCACGCTAGGCTCTGTGGCAGGACACCCGCTTGATCTGACTGTCGCCCTGCCCAGCCGTGTGCCATTGTTCTCTGACGTGGTCCTCCCTGGCTCCATGGCTGCTGAGCAGTCAGCCCCGCCCCCTGCCAGCTCCACGCTGCTGGGAAGGACCCAGGAGACCTGGCCCCGCTCGCAACACTGCCTGCAGAGGACCTGCCTGCTGAGCCTCCAGACAGCACCAAAACCGTGGGCCACACCTGGACTCCTTCCTCACCCTTCTCCTGCTCGTGTCCCATACCTCTGACTCCTCCTGTCACCTGTCTCCCATAATCCTGGCCCCATTAGCTCTCACCTGGACAGCTTTGAAAACCATTAAACTTTGGCCCCATTTCCACTGCCGAACATCATAATCTGCTTTGCACACAGCAACCAAAGCAATCACTTTAGAATATCAATGGTACTATATTTGAAACCCTACTGGAGGCCCGCAGTGGCCCCCCACTGACTCCCTTCCTCCCAGGGAACCCCAGCCCTGCCCAGCTCTGGGCCTCCCCTCCGCCTCTCCCCTTCCCTCCGAAGGTTCCAGTCCCTCAGGCTCCTTTTGTGTCATCTGTCAACTTGGGCTCTTTCCTGCCCCAGGGCCTTTGCACAGGCTGCCCCCTGGCCTGGAACCCCCACTCTCACCTCTTCAGAGAGGCCCATCTCTGTCCCTGAAGCAGCCCTCCTCTGTCACTCTGCCTTGGCGTCCTCTACTCTTTCCTCCCTGGGGTAGGAGCCATGCCTGTTGGGGTGCTGCTCAGCGGAGCCTGGCATCAGCCTCCAGCCTTCTCTGTGTGGGTGGAGATGGGACAGTAGGAAATAAGGGCCTCTGAGGCCGGCCTGCAAACAGCTCCTACTCACCTCTTCCTTCAGGCTCAGTTTTTTAAGTAAAAGGATGCATATATAGCTGTAAGTATAATCCATTTCGTGGGGACACTTTCACCAGCGCCAGCTTTGCTTTGGCAGAGTGAGAAGCTGCTTGCCCCGTGGATCCGTTTGCCCGGGCGGCCGCTCCTCTCGGCTCCCCCCGGGCCTGTCCTTGAGGAATGAGCAGAGTGGCAGGCCTCCTGCTGGTTTTACGTCTCCAGATCGTGTCCTCGCGTTTCATCCATAGCCCGGAGGACGAGGCTGCACTAAAGGTGTTTGTTGAGTAACTCAACGTGGAGAAAAAGTCTGAATTTTTCGATTTCCGATAGAGTGACCGTCTTCTGATCAAAGGAGGGAGGATCGTGAACGACGACCAGTCTTTTCATGCCGATGTGTACGTGGAAGATGGCTTGATAAAGTAAGTCCCTGCCCACGGTGACCCAGTGGGTTCCACCTGCATGCGTCACGTGCACCGTGTCCAGGCAGTCGACTTCTGCATCGAGCGTAAACGCTTTGTGCCTTTTCAAAACCCCACCCCCCAGAAACTGTCACCGCGTTACTGCTGATGTAGGCCGGCACCTTGCCAGGTGGATCGTAAGGTCTCGGGGAGCAGAGCATCGGCTCCCGCTGTCCAGTTTGTCTGTCCCGGCACACAGTGCAGTGCTGGACACACAGTAGGCGCTTAGCTAGCACTTGTTGAGCACACCTGTTAGCCTCTCTGCTTTTACCTGTCAAGCAGCTCCACCCCCCGCCGATTAGGTGGTAAACACAGACTTTAGGGGAAACCCAAAGGGGAGCTGCATCTGCACAGCTTGTGTCTTGAGCTGCTGAGTGGCACACGCTGCTGGCGTTGACTGTTTCCAGGTAAGTGCTGCAGGCGTGGTGCCCTTTTTCCCAAGGACAGGAGCCCAGGCCCACTTTCGCCAGTCCCACAGCGCTTCCAGAAGAGTCTGTGCAGCTTCTGGCTCAGGCCCCCCATAACCGCAGGGTTCTCCTTGTTGCTTTCAGACAAATTGGGGAAAACCTCATCGTCCCAGGGGGCATCAGGACGATCGAGGCCCATGGCCTGCTGGTGCTGCCGGGCGGAATCGACGTCCACACGCGGCTGCAGATGCCCGTGCTGGGCATGGCCCCGGCTGACGACTTCTACCAGGGCACCAAGGCGGCCCTGGCGGGAGGGACCACCATGATACGTGAGCACCTGGGCCCTGCCCTCCACCCACCCCTGGGTGCTCTGGCCAGGTGTGGCGTTCCGGGAAGAGCGCTGTTTCTTCAGTCCTATTTTCCCTTATTCTGTCTTAATAGGGCAAGTCTTGACCTTTCTTTTCTCATCCCTCTGCTCATCCTGGGATATGCTTGCCCTGCTCGGCTCCAGGGGTGCTGGCCCGGTGGTTGTCTCCAGGGCTGGGATGTGGGAACATCCCGTAAGGGCGAGGGTTGGGTTGTCAGACACATGCTTGACCTTGAACCTCACTCCGGTGAAGCTTGGTTTCCAGAAAGTTCTGGCTTGTGTCAAAAGTAGTTAGAGACGGAGGCCGTGTTCTTGGATACAGGACGGCAGTAGTAATAACTGCTGCGAGTAACTGCTGCTTTTGCACTGGCCCTTCCTGGCATGGTGGTTTGCACACTCGCTAAAAGCCGCTGAGGTCAGCACAGGGCCCCGTTTAGCAGCTTGTGGAGGTGAAGTTGCCTGTCCACAAACATCCCAGATCAGAAACCAAAGGCCAGCTCCTCACCTGCCACAGCCTTGCGTGCGCCGGCCCTGGGCTGCCAATAGCTTTGCTATAACGAGGACCTTGGCAGACGAATCTGATTTAGCCTCGTCTCGGCCGTTTTCTAGATGAGAACACGCAGCTAACTGCCGTGAGCCACACTCTTCCCATCCGTGGAGGGATGGTGCACTGTCCTCAGCAGGGGGTGCTGACCGTTAGACTTGTCACACACAGGCCTTGCAGGGCGAGGTCCCTGGCCACACCAGGTGCCACATCGCCAGCAGTGAGGGCAGCTCTGAGGACTCGGGGTATGTCATGGGTGACGTTTAGCCATTGCCAAATGACAGTGAGGTTTGGTTTACTCGACTGCAAAGGGAAGAGAAACCAGCGATGGAGGAGATGGGTCGTTTCAGGCCAGCTGCAGCTGCAGCTTCCACTCATCCCTGTGGTGGCCCAAAGGCTGATGCTACCTGCCACCCACCGGTACCAAGGCAGCAGACCCCTGGGGGTGCCACCGTGAAGATGGAAACACCAGCAGGCGCGATGCTGGCTCTGTGCCGCTGTCCTCCTTTCTCTCCTGCCCGGCCCTGGTTGTGACGGCCTGTGGGGAGGGCAGGGCGCCCCGTTCCACGGGCCCCTTGGCTGTGCCTGAGTGGATGAGAGGCTTTGGGGACCATGGGAGAGGGGCAGTCGCTGGAGTAGGCACACCTGCCTGCCCAGGCACCCCAGTGCTCGGGTGGGGGTGGGGGGCTGCCTAACAGCATGTGGGTCTTGGACCCGAGGTTAGGGGCAAGGAGACTGCAGCGTGGCTGGGTGCATCCCAGGTTCCCTGAGGAGATGCTGTGGAAGGTCCCGGACCAGCCCGCCCCGGGCACCGAGGCCGGAGCAGGGCCGCCATGGTCCAGCACCGCGGACAGCAGCCTGCGCCCAGTGCCCTTCCATGTGCCTCCTGGGCCGAGGCCCTCCCCTGCACCCGGCTCCTGGAAAGTGGCGTGTCTATCTGGGAGTGGGGCGTCTGAAAGGCATTTTCCTCTCCCCCCTCCTGCTAGTCTGCTCAAAGAGAGGCTGGGGGTGGGGGCCGGCCAGTGTGGAAGGGGCTGGGTCCTCGCAGAGCTGGAGCCCCAGTGTCTTCCTCCAATGTGCTTTGGGAAATGAGAGCAGTTCTCCCCTGGAGGCGGGGTGGTGCCCGTGGCCAGGGCGGCGGCAGAGCTCGGCTGACTGCACTGCCCCCCACAGTGGACCACGTGTTCCCTGAGGCGGGCGTGAGCCTGCTGGCGGCCTACGAGCAGTGGCGGGAGCGAGCCGACAGTGCGGCCTGCTGCGACTATGCCCTGCATGTGGACGTCCCCCGCTGGCACGAGAGCATCGCGGAGGAGCTTGAGGTCCTGGCAAAGGACAAGGGTGAGGGGCAGCTGCGGGGGTGGGGACGGAGCGGGAGGGCAGCTGCTGGAGCCCCTGGGGCAGGAAGGGCTGACCCCGGTGTCCCAGCTGGACCCTGCCTCACGCTGGGTAGACGCTGCTTTCAAAGAACAAGACAGAGAGACCGTCAGTTCCCCTGGATTTGCCCGCCCGGGACCTGCCTGCCAATGGCTTTTCTCTGTGCTGTGGAAAACAAGCTACCCAGGGTGAAGCAGCAGCAGCATGTCTTCCCAGGAGACTGTGCTAAGACCTCCCGCCCTGCAGATGCCTTTGCTCACACAGACCAGTCCTGTAGATGAAACCACGTCAAAGCTTTATAGTGGGTCTGACAAAAGTTAGGTAACTGTCCACTGGTCTCTCAGTCAGGCATTAGGTCCGAGGCTCAGAGCCTCGAGGGGGGCAGGGCAGAGTCAGAGCCGCCTGGGGCCAGCAGAGCTGGACGTAGGACTTGTTGGCTGCAGGGGGGCTGCGGAGGCCAGAGGAGCTAGACCTCCCACCTTGGCAGCCCTGAAGGAGGTAGGGAGGCTCAGTAGAGGCCGTGTCCTTGGGTGCCCCATTTCCTAAAGAGTGACCGTTCTTACACCCTGGCCCTTGTCATGCAGGACCCCTGGCTGGCAGGTGGGCCCCCTCACCTCCCCACTTGGGGGTGGGCTGGCAGGGTGGGCCCTCGCCTCTGGCCGCACTCTGGGGAGCAGCTTTGCCAGCCAAGGGTGGTGCTTTAATCTGGCACGGGCGGCTGGAGCCGGGATGAGCTGGGTGTCCCCAAAAGGGTCAGAATTGGGTTATTGGCCTGGGCCCGCTAGACTGTGTCTGAAGCTGGCTGGGGGGGGGGAGGCCACACCCTGAACTGGGATGTGGCCCATGTGACTGTGGTGACTCGGTTTCCCCACAGCCCGAAACAGGAGGCGCGACCTCGTGATTTGGCCATTCCTTCTGCTCTTCCAGAGCCCACCGAAGCTGCCCCTTGGGGTGTCCCCGAGCGGGGCTGGGACTCAGAGGCCCCGCAGGGAGGTGACCCACTAGATGGCCAAAGCCAGGGTCACCCAGCACCCCCCACCCCCGCGTGTTCCTGCAGGCAGAGGAGAAATCAGGCAGCGAGCCCCAAGTGCTGTGCACCCCCCCTTCCCGGTGGAGTGGGGCAGGGGCAGCTGTGAGGGGTCTTCACCTGCCCCTGCTGCTGGCTGAACACGGCGGTCCCTGAATGGACCCGGAGGCGGTACCGGGGAGGCCACTGGCTCCATGCACATTCTCCTGCTCATCAGTGCGGGGTGGTGCCCACAGTGGGGGGGAGAGGTCTACACTGGGGGGTGCCTACGCTGGGGGCACTGTCCACACTGGGGGACAGTGCCCATTGGGGCACACAGTTCACAGTGGGGGCGGTGTCCAGGTGGGGGATGCTCCCCACGGCAGGGGGCGAGGCCCCTGGGCTGGCCCTACTGGCTTGTGGAGCACCGTGGGAGAGCCCCCCGAAGCAGCACAGGACCCTGGGCACCACGCAGTGCCCAGCCTCTGCCTGTTCAGCAGGTGTGAACTCCTTCCTGGTCTTCATGGCATACAAGGACAGGTGCCAGTGCACCGACGGCCAGGTGAGGGCAGGTGCGAGCGAGGGTTGGGGAGCTGCTGCCCGGAGCAGGCGCAGTCCATGGGACTCGGCCGCCTCGCTCCCCAGATGTATGAGATCTTCAGCATCCTCCGAGACCTGGGAGCCGTGGCCCAAGTGCACGCCGAGAACGGGGACATCGTGGAGGAGGTGCTGGGGGGGGGCAATTTCACGCTTCTTATCAAAAATGTCCCCAAACCAATTGTACTTCACGGGGGAGAGCTGAGACTGGGGGCTTGCCAGCACTGCCGCCCCCAAGACTTCCCTGCCACCCATCCCCTCTGTGCCAGGGACCCCGGCACCTCTTTGGTGAACTGGGTCTCTGTTTCCAAGCAGTGGGCGCTGCCTTCAGTGCTGAACCATCTCCTCAAAGCACTGCAGGGGTCCCTGTCTGGGGCCAGACACCCCTGGGCACGAGTCCAACAGGAGGGGCCTCCCCGGAGGAGTGCAGGGTCCCCGGGCCCCTCAGTGGTCCACGGCTCCCCCATGGTCCCAGGGTCAGGGGTCCACGTGAGCCAGGCTGACTCTCAGCTTCCCGGCAGTGGGCTCAGGGTGTCAGGGAGACCCCGCCAGTGTTGGGGGCCCTCACTGCGGGACTGAGGCATGCACCTCCACATTCTCCACACCAAAGCCCAGAGATGGCGCCTGCTCCGAGAGGATGCCAGGGTGCCCACCGAGGACCAGCACTGCTCGTGGAGAGGCAGCTTGCCCACCAGCCCCCTGGGCCCCCAGTACCTGCACTCGGGCCCCTGGCATCCCATGACCCCTCACTCCCCCAGACCCCCAGCTGTTGTGCCCCACGAGCTGGCCCCTCCCCCACTCGGCCGTAAATCAGGGCGTGGGCGCTACACCCAGGTGCTGCCCTGCCTGCCGAGCTGGGGTTCTGCATTGGGGGATTCTGTGAGGGGGTCTCGGGGCCATGGGGCTGCATCCAGGGGTTTCCAGGGCGCTGACCCCACACCCCTGGTTGGTCACTTAGGAGCAGAAGCAGCTCTTGGAGCTCGGCATCACTGGCCCCGAGGGCCACATGCTCAGCCACCCCGAGGAGGTGAGTGTGCGCCTGCCAGGGGCCTGGGGGCCGTGCCCAGCACAGACCTCACCCCACGGCCTCCCTCGATGGGGAGCTGGGCCCTGGCCTGTGTGTGCAGTGTGCTTCTCCGGGGGGGCATGACTCCGTGGACTCCTCCCCAGCCAGGCTCATGTCCTCCCACGGCCGCCCGTCACCCCAGGTCCTTTACCGGAGGCCAAGAGGGCCGCGTGGCAGGGCCTGGGGCAGGAGATCCTGGGTGGGCCCCGACCCGGACCCTCGGGCCCAGGTGTGGCTCTCACCCTGCCCGCTCCCTGCCTGGCATGACGCCATGCGTGCCCTCTGTAGGTGGAGGCCGAGGCCGTGTTCCGTGCCATCACCATCGCCAAGCAGGCCAACTGCCCCCTCTATGTCACCAAGGTGATGAGCAGAGGCGCAGCCGACGTGGTGGCCCGGGCCAAGCGCAGAGGTGCGTGTCCCCCCAGGGCGGGCCCCTGCACGTGCCCAGGGACACCGAGGGGTACAGGCCCGGGGGCTGCAGAGGCACCCGAGTCCCTGCACAGGGCCCAGGAGCCCGGAGTGGGGCCTGGCGGAGTCACGGTGTGGGTGCCTGTGCACCCCCCAGCAAAGCCCAGGAGTCGGCGCTTCTCGTGCCCACTGTTGTTCACACACCTGACGTTCTCCTGCGCAGCCAGGAACGGGTGCCTGCCCAGGTCTGGGGGTGCCCTCTGTTCTCAGGACAGGATGTGCCCTAGCCCAGGGCGGAACCTTCTCCTCAAGAGCCTCAGGCCAGTTGGGAGGTGTGGGTGGGGGGAGCCTGTGGAGGCCAGTGGGCGGACCTTGCTCTCGCGGCCCAATGCAGGGCTGGTGGTGTTTGGGGAGCCCGTCACCGCCAGCCTGGGCACCGACGGCTCGCACTACTGGAGCAAGAACTGGGCCAAGGCTGCAGCCTTCGTCACGTCACCCCCCATCAGCCCTGACCCCTCCACCGCGGGCCACCTCACCTCTCTGCTGTCCAGGTGAGGACCTGCGTGCTGGGGGCAGAGGCCGGGGGGCCGCCTCCACCCACCCGCGTGGCCTCAGCCCCTGGCGGCCCAGGACGCCCCTTGCGTGTCCGACCCTCACGCGGCCCCTGGACGCTGAGGCCGCCCTGGAAGCCCCCACCGGCCGCTGAGCGCAGTTTGTTGGCAGCGGGGACCTCCAGGTGGTCGGCAGTGCCCACTGCACCTTCAGCACCGCCCAGAAGGCCGTCGGCAAGGACAACTTCACCCTGATCCCAGAGGGCACCAACGGCGTGGAGGAGCGGCTGGCTGTGGTGTGGGAGAAAGGCGTGGTGGGTGCAAACGGGGCACACCCCCTGCCCCCCCCAGGGCCCCCCACCTGCCGGATTCTGATAGCTTATCGGGGAAGAACCTCTTCACTAGCAAACGAAGGTCCAACAGAGGTCGGGGGACGGGGCCCCTAGAGGAGCCCCTGGGATGCAGCTGTGGCCCTGCTGTCCAGGCGCCTCAGATGTCCAGCCCCTCTGGTGAAACTCCGAGAGCTGCCAGGCAGCGTTCTCCCCCCACACACACACACACCCCGGATTCTGGCACCTTAAGGTTGTGCCTGGCACTGGGCCAGTCCTCCGAGGGCAACGTGGCGTTGCCTCGAACTTCCTGACCTTTTCTGACGTCACTCTGTGCCGCCTGCCCCTCCTCAGCTGCCCGCACCCTCTGCCCTCGCCGACCCAAGGCCTGAGCCGGTTCCAGAGGGGGACAGTCATGCTGCCCGCTACCCCACTCAGCCCCAGCAAAGTCTCGGCTTTGTGCTTGGGAGGAAATGGGACCCACCAGTGGACTGAAGTGACCTCCTGGGGGGCAGGAGGCCTGG
This sequence comes from Tolypeutes matacus, assembly GCA_026826555.1. Taxonomy (NCBI): domain Eukaryota; kingdom Metazoa; phylum Chordata; class Mammalia; order Cingulata; family Chlamyphoridae; genus Tolypeutes; species Tolypeutes matacus. Next base: position 14,911,377 of record JAKSZT010054544.1, read on the forward strand.
GGTGCCCAGCTGGTCCCCCATAGTCAAACCCCAAGGCAAAGGGCCGCCTGTAGTTGGAAGGCCCACCCCAGGTGCCCCTCCTGCTGCCTGCCACAGCACAGCCCCCTCCTCTTGCTTCTCAGGCCTCTGGGAAAATGGACGAGAACGAGTTCGTTGCTGTGACAAGTACAAATGCTGCCAAAATCTTCAACTTGTACCCCCGGAAGGGGCGGGTGGCTGTGGGCTCTGATGCCGACCTCGTCATCTGGAATCCCAAGGCCTCAAAAATCATCTCTGCCAAGAGCCACAACCTGGTGAGAAAGGCCCTGGGCCCATGCCGAGGCCGGGCGGCGGGCCCGGGGGCTCCCAAGGCAGCCGGGGGTCTCGAGTGGTGAGCAGGGCCCACGCAGGCCCTGTGCTTGGGGCAGAGCAGCGGCCTCCGCGACTCGGCTGGTCTGACGGCAGCCCTGGGCCAGGGCCACAGCAGGCGTTTGCCTCCTCCCGGTTCCCTCCCACACAAAGCTGTCGTCCTCATGTGGCATCATTACCTGGTGTTATTGTCCCCCATCCCCTTGTGCCCCCTTCCCCCGTGTGCCCTTCTCGCCATGCCCCGTGCCCCCACATCCCCATCCGCTGGTGCCCCTGTGCAGGTGTGGCAACTGAGGCAGGGAGCAGGTTCTTTACCAATTGTTCTTTTTTTTTGAGATGCCGGGGATTGAACCCTGGATCTCATATGCAGGAAGCCGGCACATCGGCTCCCCTGAGTTGGGTTTTTCATTTGTTTGCCTGTTCGTGGGTTTTTTTGTTTGTTTAAGAAGCATTGGGGACCTAACCCGGGACCTCCCGTGTGGGAAGCTGGCGCTCAGTCCCTTGAGCCACATCCACTTCACTCCAACTGTTGTAAGAAACGTGTGTCCAGGGCTTGGCCCCGGGGCGCTGGGGAGCAGAGGCCTCTCCTGTTAGGGCTCTGGAGCCTTCGGGAATGTTCTGGAGGCCCAGGGCGTGGGGCCGCGGGGCCGCAGGGCTGCTGGAGCCTCTGCTCTCCCCCCAGAACGTGGAATACAACATCTTCGAGGGAGTCGAGTGCCGAGGCGCCCCCACGGTGGTCGTCAGTCAGGGCAGGGTTGTGCTGGAGGACGGGAACCTGCTCGTCACCCCCGGCTCTGGCCGCTTCATTCCCCGGAAGACCTTCCCCGACTTCGTCTACAAGAGAATCAAGGCGCGCAACAGGGTGAGGGCTGGGTGCTCGCGCCAGGGTGGGCTGGGCCAGCGGGGGCGCCAGGTGCCCGCGGGGCTCTCGGGACCAGGGGCGGGAACTTCAGCGGGCGGGCGCCCCGCCCCCAGCCTGTCCTGCCGCCCCCTGCCCACCCCTGGCTCCGCCCCGGCCAGCCCTGCCGCGCCCCCAGCTCCTGGCCCCCAGCCACCGTAGAGTCAGGGAGCAGAGCGGAGCCTGTCGCTTGACCAGGGTGCCAGCTGGGCACAGGGTGGCAGGCCCTGCCCCAGGGAGCCTTCCTTGACGCCGGACCCCCAGAGGTCCCCACCCGGCATGCACACACGCACATGCCTGGCACACGCACCCACCACGCTGCTCCCCTTTGTCGGTGCTCTGCCTCAGGGCTCCTGGCAGGATGTCGCGCAGGTGTTGCGTGCACTCCGAGCAGGGAGGGCGGCGGCCTGGGCTGGTCCCGGGGCAGGGTCCGGGCACTGTTTTCCTCCCTCCACGCTACAGGCTCCTCCTCCACACTGGGTGCTGGGACAGGCCACCACCGAGTAGGTCTGGAGGTGGCAGGAGGCACCCGCCCTGGCGGGCACAAGAGGCAACAGGGTCTGGGCGGGTGAGGCTGGCGCGGACCAGGTCTGGGCCTCGACGCCCCATGCCCACTCCCTTCTCAGGGCAGGTCCTGCTGTGTCCCCCCACTCGCAGGGGTCCGTGGGAGGCACCAGGGAGGGGCTGGGCTCAGGGCCGTCAAGACGCGAGATCAGGAATCGGGGTGGGGGGGGTCACTTCCGTGCAGTGCTCCTCCAGCTCAGCCACGGCTGCCAGGCAGCAGGAGCAGGAGGGCCACGTGGGTGTGCACACGTGGGAGTGCAGGGAGGCGTGTGTGCACACGGGCGTGGGCAGGGTGTGCACACGTGTGTGTGCTCATGGGAGTGGAGGGGTGTAATGCACACGTGTGTGTGCTTATGAGCTTGGGGAGGCCTGAGTGTATGCACACGTGTGTGTGCTCGTGGCTGGTGCCCCCGTTGGTGGAGGGGTACCCGCTCTCCGCCCTGGGCCTCGCCTCATGCCCATCCCCCTGTGCCTGCAGCTGGCGGAGATCCATGGGGTGCCCCGGGGCCTGTACAATGGGCCGGTGCACGAGGCGATGGTGCCCGCCAAGCCCGGGGGCGCCGCCCAGGCCCGCGCGCCCTGTCCTGGCAAAGTCTCCGTGCCCCCCGTGCGCAACCTGCACCAGTCAGGGTTCAGTCTGTCCGGTGAGTGGAGCCCAGGGGTCACAGGGGCTGCCAGGGGGCACAGAGGGCTTCTGGAGGAGTAGGGTTGCTCTGCTGGGGGTATGGGGGTACAGGGGCGACGGGTGCTGCTGGAGGACCACTTGGGACATTGTGAGAGGTGAGAAGCAGATCTTGGCCTGTGCTGGGGAAGGTGGGGGAGCTGGGCCGGCCGTGCCAGAGGTGGGAGGGTGCCCAGGCCTGCACCCCACGCAGACACTGCCACCAGGCATGCTGCCTGTCCCAGCACCTGCCCCCCCCCGGGCAGCTGTGATGACGCCCCCGTTTAGAATCAGCCACGTCTGCCCTGCAAACCCTGTACCTTCGAGCACTGGGCACACACGGAGCTCCTTGGAGAACTCGGCCCCGTGTCCCCTCTGCAAGCCGAGCCCTGGGTGGGGTCAGCCACTCGCCCCTGCCCTGCTGTGTCCTGCCATCCAGAGGTGACCGCGGTCCCTGCTCACTTCCTGGGACTTGGGACTGGGCAGGCCCCTCTGAAATCGAGTCATCTGAACAGCGAGGGCAGCCTGTCCCCGGGCGGCTCTGCAGGCCTGGCCTCGTGGCCGTGGCCGCCGCGCCCGCGTCTCCCCCAGCCTCCCGCCCACGCCCTGCCTTCCTTCCAGGGTCTCAGGCTGACGACCACATCGCCAGGCGCACGGCCCAGAAGATCATGGCGCCGCCTGGCGGCCGCTCCAACATCACCTCCCTCTCCTAGACGCTGGGACCCAGGCCCAGCGAGCGGGTGCCGGCTCCCGGGGGTGGCCGGCCTGCGGGGACCGCTCGCCCCCTCGGCCCTGCAGCTTCTCCCTTAACTGGCGGCGCTCTGAGAGGTGCTCAGCCACGCCTTCCTCTCCCCCAGAAGCTCTTCTTTTGGGGACCCACGTCCCGCTCCGGCTAAGACTGCCAGGGCAAGGGGCTGGGTGAGGCAGGGACAGCGGGTGCCAGGCGCCCGAACACACTCGGTCCCAGCAGGAAAGCTGAGCCCACCCACCCCAGGGCCATGGGCGCCCCGGGGGACCTTAGTGCCCGGGAGCACCTGGGGGGCTGGGGGCCTCGGCTGCCCCCTCCTGCTGCGTCACTGCCCTTCTCATCACTGCACCAGCAGGCCCAAGGCCCCTCCTGCGCCCGCAGCCTCTCCTGGCCGATGCTCAGCTGTCAGGGGGGCGAGCCGCGCCCTCCTGCCAACCCGGAGCTGCTGCAAATTCAGGGATCTCTGGGAAATAGAGTTGCGGCTCCGGGCAGGACTTTTTGCAGGGACTCGTTTACACACGTTGTCAAGGACCAGACCTCAGCCTTCTTAGCCCGTCTCCAGGGAGATTGTCGGGTCCCTTAGATAAGATGCTTTCCTTTTCTTGCAAAGTGTGTGTCTCAGTGGGGTTATTAGATGGAGCTGCTTGTGCAGCGAGGGCAGCTGTGGCCAGGAGCCTGTGCAGGCCGCTGGGGCCATTAAAGACGTGTGTGCTGGGGCCGCCCCACGCGGGCAGCCCGACTCCTCCCGTCCCGCAGCCCCACGCGGGCCCCTGCCTGGTCCATTGGGGACACCCTGCTGCCCTTGCCCTGGCTCCTGCTGGGTGTGAAGCTGTGCCCAGAGATGGCCCGGCAGCAACAAAGTCTGCTTCGGCCTCCAGGGGGAGGAGTGGGGAGGGGCTCTGATGTCACGGGGCCATCAGGGCAGCCAGCACCCCAGGGACCCACGGCCAGGGGTGGGAAGGATGGGCGGGGGGCCTCCAGCCCCCCTGGGGGGCAGTGCCAGGGAATGGCCCACCTGCTGCGCCCGTCCTGCCAGGCACCAGGCATTGTGGGCGTGCCGAGGGGTGTCTCAGGGCTCCGTCCCACCTCCCCAGCGCTCTGGGGTACGGGCTGGCCTTGGGCCTCCCTCAACCTCCTGCAGACCCTGGCCACACCCTGGGGTCCATGGAGCTGTGTGCAGGTGTGCGTGGCATCCCCCTGACCCCAGCTCCCTCCTCACCCCCCTGCCTGCCTCCCACTTGCCTCTGCCACAGCAGCTGCCTGGTGCAGGTCCGGCAGGCAGGGATGTGGGGACCATGGTGTGTGGGGGTGGCTGCACTTGCCCCAGGTCTGCAGCTGCCACAGGACACTGAGTGTGGGGGGGTAGGGGTGGGAGACGTGGGCTTGCCGTCCGCTCCCACTCTGCTCCCTGAGCCCCCACGGTCCCCGGGCCTCCCCAGTGCCACCCTGGGGGGGCACCAGTGCACGAGCTAGTGGTCCCTCCATGTTTCCCAAGCCCGGCCATCATGTCACACTCGGGGTTCACATCCTGGCCTGTGCCTCGGGAGGCAGGGCCCGCCGGCTGCACCTCCCTGAGGAGGGGGAGGAGGAACTTGGTCCCCCAGGAGAAGAGAAGGAGCGCAGTGGGCACCATTTGCCTGTTCCTGCCGTGTGGACCCTCTCACTGTGGCTGGTTTCGAGCTGCAGATGTGAATGTAGACACGTGCACACTTGGCTCCCGGGAGGTCGGGGGGGGGGGGGGGGGGGGCACAGGGGGGATGGATCTGAGTGACAGCCCGAGGCGGAGGCTGGTGGGAGCGCTGGGTCTATGGTGAGCTGCACCCCAGTCCTGGGGAAGATGGCAGGTGGGTAGAGGGGCTCAACCCCCAAAGCACATGGCCACTGTGCTGACCTGAGCGCGGGCAGCAGGTTGTACTGTGTCCGAGGGTGTGGCACCAGCCAGCCATCCCGTCTGCCCTGCCCTTTCCTACTCCCCAGAAGAGCACTGGCCCCCATCTTCACCTTGCCTCAGTGCCCCCCAGACATCAGCCTCGGCCGTCAGGTGGTGCATTGAGGCAAGAGCTTGGCTTTGGGATTGCACACCTACGTGGAAGCCCCCGGCAGGCCCTTAGCTGGCGGGAGTCACTGTGGTGAGGGTGATGGACAGTGCTGGCTGCCCCTGCCCACTTGCTGTGAGGACGGGGACAGGCTGCCATGCCCGGGAGAGGCCCATCCAGTCAGTCATTCATTTGGTCAGTTGCTCATTCACTCGCCATCTGTAGATGGACCCAAGTCCCACAGGCACCCAGGTCCTTCCCAGAGACAACATCCAGGCCTGCAGGGCAGTGCAGGGCGCTGGCCAAGGTGGGCTGGGGCACGTGGAGAGGGTACTGAGGAGTCGCAGGTGGAAGCGCCCCTCCTCTGGGGGGGCACCCTGCGTGGTCAGTCTCTGCTTGCCTCAGGCTGGAGGGGCCACGTCCAGAGCCGACCCCACAAGCAGGGCCTGGGGCTTCTAGGGGCTGTCGGCAGAGGCCACATCTGCTGGGGTCAGGGGTTGCCTGCCCACCCTGCACTCCTGTAGATCCATGCGAGCATCCCTGCCATGGTCTCTGGGGGACCCCGAGTGCCCCCCCCATCTCGGAATCAGGCCCAGGGCAGGATCCCCTGGAAAGTCCACCTGGTCAATGATCAGCTCAGCCCCCACGGGCTGCATCTGGTCCAGGCGGCCTCGGAGCAGGTCCAGGGCTGCACCATGTCCCGCCCCCACCCGGCAAGAGGCCAAGGTGCATCCAGGAAGCAGCGCCAGGCACGCCCCACCCCGCCCCTGGGGTCTCAGAACCGCATAAAACCCAAGCTCTTCCTTCCCGGGTCCCTGCTTCTGCCCATTCTGGGCCTCTGCAGTGCCACCCCCTCCTGGTACACGTCACACTGACACGGGGCCCAGGCCACGTGGCTGGGGCTGCCTGGTTCTCCCTGCTGGCCCCCTTCTTCCACCTGCAGCCCCAACCGCTAAGCACCCAACGGGGTCCCTGTGGGCTCAGCAGGGGCGGCCCCTGGGCCTTCTCCCTGGGGGACGGCTGGCTCTGCTTGGGCGCTCTGTGCCTCGTGCCCACGTTGTCCTGCAGGCCAGGGAGGGGTCTGGGTGGAGGTCCAGGCACTGGGCCCAGCCTGGGGGCCTGTGCTGTCAGGGGCAGAGACGAGGCCCAGCTTCCCCCAAAGCCAGCCAGTGCAGAGCCTCTGCGAGCACCCAGGAGCGACTGTTCAGGCAGCAACAGAGTGTTCTGGAAGCAGCACAAGGGACTCTGGGCAAGGGACAAGCCAAAGGGAAAATGCCCTGACGTGGAGGCCCAGCTCTCGGGCTACTGCCGGCACCCAGGCCTCCCCCGGTGGCTCTGCCCGAGGCCCCTCTGCCCTCCATTTTACCCCCAACCCCATCAAGAGCCTGGAGGCTCCCAGGACAGGTGGAGCTGATGCACCTGCCCCCAGGCCACGGGTTCCAGGAGCCCCTACCGGCTGCCCGACCTGCAGGCCATGAGCAGGGCTGCTTCGTGGATACAGAAACACACGCAAGACGTTCGGCACTGGATATTCATACACTGCAATTCTCAGAGGTGAAAACTATAAACAGCAGAAACTGCTGGACAGACGGCGTCTCTAGAAAACATTCATCTTCCCACCCTCGGCCCTCCCGCCGCCCACCCCTTCCCTCGATATACAAGAACTAAGCAAAGCCTCGGCCACGGCCACGCTCTGGGTAGCAAGCTCACGGGCCCCAGGCGGCACGGACGCAGGTGCTGGCGATGGGGGCGAGCGCCACCCGTGAGCCAGGAGGGAGGCCGGGGGCAGGGAGCCCCGCCCCTCGTGCAGCCAGGGCTTTCTGGGTCCGCAGTGAGCGGGCACAGCCCCCGGGGGAGGGGCCCCAGCACCTGCCCACACTCAGCCTCTTGTTGCCGCCTGCTCACAAAAGCCGAAGTCCTGAGCCCAAAGGCCTGCGTGTCTCTGGCATCCCCAAGAGAGCCCGGGGTCGGCTCGGGGTCGGGCTATTCATGGGAAAGTGTGGCCCAGGCAGTGGCATCCCTCCGGCGGGGGCCTGAGCCTCAACCCGTGGTCAGTGTCCACGCTGGGCCTCTGTTTCCCTCCGCAGCGCTCCCTGGTGGACTCAGGGTCTCCAAGGCCGCCGAGAGCTGCTGTCCATGCCAGGTGCCGCCCCCAGGCTGCCTAGCTGCTCCCGGCTGAGGGGCACAGGCCACCACACACGGGCAGGGCCAAGCGCCCCGCCTCTGTGTCTGCCCCGGGCTCCCCCTCGGCTCTGGTCTCGGGCGCCGGGAGAAGCTCGTTGGAGAGGTCTTGGCTCCTCTTCAGCCTGGAGGGGACACAGGGAGGGGCTGTATGCGGCCATAGGACCGTGCTTCTCGCTGGTCCTGCGAGACACGGCGTGTGATGCCCCGGAGACAGGCCAAAGGCCACGCGCCCCTGACGCAGCCGACACCCAGCTCGGACACACGGGGCACGGCAGGAAGCCCAGGAGCTGCCGGGGTGGGTAGCTCGGCCCCCTGCACCCTCTCTTGGGCCTGCTGGTCAAGGCTCTCGTGGGCTGGGGACAGAAGGGCTGGCGGAGCTGGGTTGTCTCCTGCTGGAAGCTAAAGGAAGCCTGACAAGCCAACGCCAGGTGTGCGGCATTCACAGGGCGTGGCTGAGCTGTCTCACCTGGTCCTGGGACCCTCAGGGGAGTCTAGCCCACACCCCGCTCCTGTCACCGAGGCAGGTCAGAGCACCCACCCCACCCCCCTCATCCTTCCTGGCCAGAGCGCAAACCACCTCCTCCAGGAAGCCCTCCCTGCCCCCCTTGGGCCCCACACCTCTGGGCCGCCTCCCTCCATGGAGCAGGTACCATTAGCTCCTCGGGGCCTGTCCTACCTCCCTGCCGGCCAGCCAGGCCCAAGGCTGCCACGTGGCGGCAGGGGCTCAGCACAGTGTGGCCCACCTCCCCAGCACCCTCCTCGGCCGCCACCGCCCCACAGATGCACTCACTTCTCTCTGTTAAAAATCACGAAGTCCTGCTGGATGGCATCGAGGCAGTCCTGGAGGTACTCGTTCTCCTGTCGGACAGAAAGATGCAGTGTGCGGCGCAGGGACACTGTCCCAGCTCCACCCACCCCCTGACCGGGCCCGGGGTGTCCCTCCAGCAGCCCGCCTGCCTCCTCCCAGGGGCTGTGCCTGCATCTTTCCTGGGAGGGCCTGGGAGCTGAGGAACGCCCTGGTGCAAAGCCCAGCTCCTGGGCTGGGGGGCCCTGGGGGGTGGCCTGGGGGCACACGCCCGCCTGGGGCTGAATTCCCTGACGAGCCTCTGAAGCAGGGTTTCACTTGCCGCGGGTGGCTCTGGGAAACGTAGCGTGATGGCCCAGATCGAATGGGCGAAGGTGCGGAAGAGCCTGAGGAAATCGCTGGGAGAGGGATAAACGGCTCAGAGCAGGGTCTCTGGAGGGACTCACGTGCTCTAGGTTAAAGACCACCTTCCCAGAGGGACCAAGGACACAGGCCCCGAGGAGCCCAGGGCAGCCGTCTCCCCAGGACACGCTGCCACACACTGAGCCCCTGCGTGTGCGGTGGCGCTGGTGTTCAGGGCGGCAGAGACCAGGAGGGCGCGTCCGCGTCACGGGCAGCAGGGGACCCTGAGCACGGGGGTTGCCGGAGGTGCTCAGACCATCGTGTCCCCAGAGGCCAGAGGGATGCACACGAGAAGGAGCGTGCGCACACAGACAGAAGGCACGTGTGCCCTGACACGAGAGGCACGTGCGCGTGTGCACACACAGACACACGATGAGACTGAGAGTGCTCAGCCCCCACATGGGGAAGTCTCGGGCCCTTTGCTCAGTCTCCGTGTCCAGTCCAGCCTCAGGCCTGGAGCCATGGGGGCAGGTGAGGGAGCCTCTTGTTCCTGACGCCACCTCTGGCCATCTCCCGAGTGTCGGTACACAGGAGAGGGGGACACCCAGGTGTCCCCCGGGCCCTGAGCTCGCACTTGGCCGAGACCCACCTCACAGTGAGCCCAGGTGGTCCACGACCTGCCCCATGGATCCCAAGATGCTGAATGTAAAATCAAGGTGGACATAGCGCACCTGGCAGACATCTACAGGCCCATCCAAGGCTGAGCTGCCGCCCGAGGTGGGGAGTGACAAAGAGACCCGCTGAGGGGCTCCGATGGAATTCCCAAAGCGCTCTGAGTTCTTTGGAAATGCCAGGGACCAAGAAGAGCCACAACCACTGTGCCCTCGGTGCCGGCACCGCCCGGGAAGTGGACAGTGCCTCTACCCAAGTTAAACGTGCAGGTTGCAAACTCCAGGGCGACCGCTGAAAGGTATTAAAAGAGTATAATTGATATGCCAAGGGAAGAGGTAAATCATATAAAATGCTAAGTTTTGTTTTTTTTTAAAAGGAGAAGACAGAGAAAGAGAAAATGAAAGAAAGAACAAATGCAATGAGCAGAAAATAGTGGCACTCACGGCCGATAGTAATCCAGCTACACCAATGATCGCTTTAAGTACGAACGGTCTAAAAACACCAACTTAAAAGGCCGAGACTGGCAGATTGTATTTTCAAAAAGACAAAGAACCCAATTAAAAACGGACAAAGGATTTGAATAGCCGTTTCTTTAAAAAGATATGAAAATGGCCACGAGGCACCTAAAGAGATGTCATGAGGGCGATGCAAACCAAAACCACAGGGAGCCACCACTTCACACCCACTAGGATGGCAGGAGGTGGGGAGGAGGACAAGGGGAAGGGAGAGGAGGAGGAGGAGGAAGACGCAACAGCCAAGAGCCGGCGCGTGTGTGCCGAGACTGGAGTTCTCCACGTTACTCTGGAAAACACTGGCAGTTCTGCAAAAGGCTAAGCATAGAGTCAGCGTGTGGTCGAGCAATTCCAGTCCTAGGCAAGTACCCAACCGAAAGGAAAACATCCATCCACACAGATGTGCACACTGTACACAAATGTTCATGGCGGCATTATTCACAGCAGCCAGAAAGCGGACACAGCCCAAATGTCCATCAACAGGTGACAGACAAACAAAACGTGGTCCACCCACACAAGAATATTACTCAGCCAAAAAAAGGAATGAAGAGCTGACGGCACCTGCTGCCAGGTGGACGACCCAGGAACACATGATGCTAATGAAAGAGTGCAAACACAAGGCCCATGTACTGCATGGTTCCGTTTCTAAGAACTGTCCAGAACAGGCAGACCTGCAGGGACAGGAAGGGGACGGAGGTCGCCTGGGGCTGGGGGGAGGGGAATGGCATGTGAGTGCTAACGGACAGGGGTTCTTCTGGAGGGGTGAAAATGTTCTAAAATCAGAGGTGAGGCTTGCACGGCCCCTCATACACTCAAAGCCATTGGATTGCTCGATTCAAAGAGGCCATCTGCAAGGTATATGTGAGTTACACCTCAATTAAAAAACCGCTCCGAGCCCAAAGCATCCTAATACTTGCAGTAGAATGTGGGCGTCTTTTCGGGATGGCTGCCTTCCAAAACACCCCCTCTCCAGCCGACCCTGCCCCCAACCCGAGGCCAGCCCCTGCTCCTCCTGGCCTGCCACCTGGTCTCACCTGACTCCTGCCAGGGGCTGTGCTCGCTGTGTCCCCGAGCCCAGGCCCGTTTCTACACCCCAAGGCCCCAGCGCTGGAGGCGCCACTGCAGGCCATGCTCTGCCAAAGGGGATGCATGTGTTCTCCAGGACCCCCGGCCGCCCTGGGACTCCGAGCAGTGCCCAGCCCTGGGGCTGTGCGGGCAGCCAACTGCTCACCTGCAGTGGGAATTCCACCTCCAGACACCAGGGGTCGCACTCAGCGGCCCCAGGGCAGGAGGGGGTGAGGGCGGGAGACTCGGGGGCCTTTGCTCCCAGAGAAATACAGGCACCCAGGGGTGGCACCCCACCCTCAACCTTCATCCCAGCGAGGCGGGGACGGACGCCTGCCACCCGCCCAGGACCTCTCTCCTCGTGTCAGACACCACGGCCCTGCCCTTCGCTTGCACAGGGAATGGGGTGGGGGGCACACTGGGGATTCCAGGGGCAGGTAAGGGGCCATCCTCAGTCACCACTGCCGCCCCCAGATCTGGCCCGAAACTGCAGTCCATCCTGCAGAGCCTCGGTGCTCCCCTCTCGCCATCCCAGCCTCGCACCTACTCCCGCCCGCTTCCAGAAGGGCTGCAGCGCCGCGAGGCCTTCAAGACCCGGGAGAGTGGGGCTGGGGCAGTCTCGGTGGCCTCTCTTGGGACGCGTGGAACACTGTCCACTGGGCTTTCCAGACACTTCCCTGCCCAGGGCGCTGACAGGACGCAGGGCCCCCCAGCAGGCCAGGCCCAGGGGCACAGGGCGCCCCGCCCCGCGCGGGCCCGGGCGGCACTCACGGACTGGGAGCTGTCCCTGCTGCTGTCCCGGGACTTGTTCCTCGCCAGCCGCTTCTTCTTCTTGTGCAGGGGCCTCGACTCCAGGATCATCTCCTCCAGCTCGAAGGTGGGGTCGCAGTGCAGGCGGCCCTTCTGCAGAGGGCGGCGGCATGAGCCCCCCGCCGCGCCGGCGGCGCCCCCAGCACAGCCCGCCGCCCACCCACTCACGTTGGGCACGAAGCCGGGCTCCGCGGTCTTGCGGCTCAGCTCGTCCCACAGCACGGAGGCCAGCGGCGGCGCGGCCTGCATGTCCCGGAGGCTGGAGAAGCGGTGCTCGGGGTTCACGGTGAGCAGCTGGAACGGGGCTCGGGTCAGTCCGTGGCCGCCGCACCCCCCAGCGGGGCGCTGCCTCTGGGCCCGAGGGCCACCCAAGGGAAGGCGGCGCCCACTTCTGGTAAAGCCCTTGGCCCCCTGGGGCCGAATCCCAGGGAGCCAGCAGGGGCGGGCACGGCCTCGCGCCCGGGCTGCAGGGACCTTCCGCCGAGTCCCACCAGTAGGTGGCACCGGACGCCTGGCGAGCTGGGCTGTCCACACAGCACCTCTCTCCACACAGGGCAGGCCGTGGGCCCAAGAGTGACTTATCATGAAGCCACTGCCAGCACAGTATAAGCCGTCGGCCCAGGAGGGCAGCCGGTGCCGTGGGTGCCGTGGGCGACGTGGGCGACGTGGCTGTCAGCGGCCGGGAGCCTCCCCGCCTGGCTCGCTGGAGCAACGAGCCCACCGGCCGCCACCTTTCCCGTGGGAAACCCCTCAACCCGTGTCCAAGGGTGTGCAAGGGGCCTGCGGCGGGCACCAGCCTCATCCTCACTCGCCGGGCCCCAATTTGCGAACCACCTGGGCAGGTGTGAACAGAGAGCCTCTGTGTTCAGGAGCTCACTGGGGGGCTGGGGAGAGGCGCTGCGATTCCAGGGTGGGGCTCATGGGGGGGCCCAAACCTGCACAAGAGGACCCCGGGAGCCGAGAGAGGAGCCAGAGCCGGCCAGCCCTCGGTGGACAGCATGCTTTCCAGGACCCTGACTGGGGGGGGAGGACATGACTCTTCTGGGACTTGGCTCTGGGACCCTCCCCTTTGGGCCTTCCAGGTGGGGGCTGGGAGAGGACTGACGGCGTCAGCAGGCCCACGTCCCGTGTCCCCCGGGCTGCTGCAGGTGCGCGCAGGCCCCGGGTGGCACAGGGGACCCGGTGTCTTCCCTTTTGCTCCCAGGGGCCCCTGGCGGGCAGCGCTGCCCACCCCCCGGAGGAGCAAGGGCAGAGGAGTTCTGAGCACAGCATGACCCTGCCCTGCAGGGCACACCTTGTCCCACACGCAGACGTGGAACCCGGCAAAGGACCTGGCGTGCCTGCACCTCATTCTGGGCACCTGAGAAAGGGGCTGATAATGGGTGTTTCTGGCGCAGGCTCGTTGTGGGAATTACGTGAGACAACGGGGCCCAACAGCTCCCAGCTCAAGGGCGCTGGCAGGACTGGCTTAGAGAGCAGCCCGCTGCTGGCCGAGGAGCGCGTCGGCCGAGGCCGCTCTGCCAGCCTGCTGGACAGGAACACCAAGTGCCCAGAACGCAGGAGCCGGGCCTCCCGTCCTCGGAGCCCGTGGGGCAGAGTCTGCACCCCGAGAAGCGGTGCCCACCCTTTGGGGGCCAGGCCGCTCCCGGCCCGCGTGCCCAGCTGGGAGGGAGGGGCTGTCATGCAGGGTGGGGGGAGGGGCGCAGAGTCACCTTCCGCAGCAGAGCTACCGTCTCCTTGGACCAGGTCGGGGCGTACTGGACACTGACCGTGCTGAAGAGCTGAACCAGCGACTCGACGGCGTTGCTTGCGTGGATGTCGTAGGGCCTCTGGGGACAGGGTCACGTCAGCTGCCCTCCCCCAATATGCCCAGGGGCACGCCAGGCGTGCGCCGGGCACCTTGAGCCAGCACCCCCTCCCAGGGCAGCTGCAGCTCTGAGCGCGGCCTCCACTCACTGGGGAAGACCTGTGCCCCCACCCTGGCCCACGGCAGGGCGCCAGGCACGGCCAGGCCAAGAGAGCCAGCGGCCTGGCTGGGAAGCACATCTGTCCCCACAGTGCCCAGGGCCCAGGTGGACCAGCCACGGGAGCCGGGGAGCGGCTGCCTTCCGTGGGCCTGGGTCCTGTCATCAACCCAGACACAACATCCCGGAGAACAGCCTTGGGGGGACCTGCTCCTCCCCAGGGGCCTAGGGTGCCTCCAGGAAGCAGCCCGCTGGGGGCCTGGGGACCTGGGGGCCGGCGTACCCATCCGCGCAGCAGCTCGTAGGCCATCACGCCCACCGACCACCAGTCCACCTCGAAGGAGTAGCCGGCCCCGCCGTGGATGAAGGACTGGAAGATCTCTGGGGCTTCCGACAGGAGAGAAGACCCCCTGGGCGTCGGCTGGCAGCCCTGACCCGGGGGCCCCGCGGGCACCTCCAGGCCTAGACCTTCCTGGAAGGCCCCACGGCAAGTCCTGCAGGCTCATAGCGCGAGCCAAGGCGCTTGCAGGCCGGGTGCACTCGGGGGCACCTGTGGAAGGTGAGAGCCTGGCCCCCCTCTGTGGCCGTGCGGGCCTCCAGGGACGTGGCTGACGCGAGCCGTGGGCTGCGCCGGCAGGTGGGAGGGTGGGCGGGCCGGCCAGGTGGGGTGGGGCGGGGCCAGGCGGGCGGGCGGCCGGGGCGGCGGCGCTTACCCATGTACGGCTTGGTGCCGGCCAAGGCGGTCGCCCGCTCGCCGTCCTTGATGATGGTGGCGATGTTGAAGTCAGTTAGGTGCGCGTGTCCTGCAGGAGGGAGGACGGGCCCGACGGTCCCAAAGGCCCGCGGCGCGAGCTTGCCGGGTTCACGCGCCCAGCCCCCGCCGCCCCCGCCAGCAGACCTACCTTGCTCATCCAGGAGGATGTTGTCAGGCTTGACGTCTCTGCAGAAAGGGCAGCGAGATGGGGAGATGGCTGTCCTGACCCCTTGCAGGGCTGGCCCTGAATGCACCGGCAGGGCCTGGGGGATCCCCACACGTGTCGTCCCCCCCCCCAGCCACCCCCCACGGCCCCCACCCCCTGCCTCCCGGCAGAGGCCTGGAAGCTGCTGGCTCGGCCCTTGGGAGGACTCCCACCCCCACCCCTTGCCACATTCTCCCCAGCCAGGAGGGGCATCCTCCAGCACCCCCAGCCTCTGCCCTGGCCACGAGGGGTGCCCAGCTGCTGATGCCCACAGGCAGGGGGCTTCTAGGAGACAGCCCCAGCTTCCTCCCCACCTTGTCCCTGACTCCCACGCATACAGTCAGCTCTCATTAAATGCTCAGCGTCTGAATCAGCACCAAGCAACGGAGAAACCACCTCTAGCTGACCTCTAGTTGACCACAGAGTTCCTCGTCTGGCCCTGCAGCTGCAGCTCTACCTTCCTAATTTCTGTTTTAAACTAACATTAAAATTGGTTCAAACTCCCCAAAGCCATGGCAGATGGGCCAGTGGGAGCCTACTGGGCAGTGGTGGGGAGCCCGCAGGTAAGCATACCAGGTGAAGGTCACCCAGTGTGGCCAGGCCTAGGGTCCCTGGGAGCCAGCGGCCCTCTGTGCCCAGCCTCAGCTGGCGCTGCTTGTGCAGCATCCCCCCTAAGCAGATGCCAGGTACACAGCTGTGGGGCGACCTTGGAGCTGGTCACCTGGGGCAGGTACATGGGTAAGCGTGGGGCAGGGCACACAGGAACCCATCTGGGGCCTCTGCATGTGGACGCCCCTCAGGTGAACTGACCCGAGGCTGTGGCCATTCACACCCGGCCCTGGCAGCGCCCTCCCCACAAGGTATGTGCACACCTGTGGATGATGTGCTGGCCACGCAGGTAGTCGAGCGCCAGTGCCATCTCGCAGACATACAGCCTCACAGTGTCCTCAGAGAACTGCACATTCTGCTGCAGGTGGTAGCGCAGGTCCCCGCCCAGCAGCAAGTCCACCACCATGAACATGTCCTCCTCGTCCTGGAAGGAGTACCTGGGGGCACGAAGGAGGCAGGAGCGGGCCCATGGCACACGGCAGGGGAGCCACGCCACAGCTTCTGCCACACCCGAGAGGCACCCCTCTCAGGACCATGGGCCCCAGACTGCAGCGCCACCCACCGGGCACTTCCTAGAAGCGGGGTCCTGCCCACGGTGCTGGCTCCACTCCTGCTCAGGAGTTGCTTCGAGCCAAGACCCTAGGGAACGACTCACGGCAGCCTGCCCTGATGGCAGTGGCCCACCTGGTGGCTAGGGATGGCCTGGTGAGGGACAAACAGAGTGGAACTAGAGCACCTGCCTCTGAGTTGTCACAGGACAGCCCTTGTCCCCTCCCCTTGAAAAAAGGGGTTAAAAGAGCTCTTTGGAGGGCTAACAAGGAAAATGAGATCGTGTTGGTGAAGTGCTTCGCAGTGACGGTGATGGTGATGGTGGTGATGAAGGTGATGGCGATGAAGATGATGGTGATGATGGCGCAGGTGGTGGTGGTGGTGGTGATGAAGATGATGGGGACATGATAGTCATGGCCAGGGCATTTCTTCCCCACTAGCTGCTCTCTGAGGATGGGGAGCGAGGCCCGGGAAAGTTCCATAGTTCCACCAGGATGTGACCCAGGCTGACTCTGCTTGGCCACCGGGGGCCAGGAGGGGGTAGGGGCACATGGGGCTTTGGGCGCCCCTCGCTTAGGAGCCGCGGGTCCAGGATGCTGGAAACAAGACCGCGGCCCTAAAGACACGGTGCCGCCTGCCAGCCCTCCGTGCCTGCTGGAGACCAGGGGCAGGGAGGGCCAGCAGGGAGCGAGGCTGGCTGGGCCGTGCAGGCAGGAACAGGACTGTGCCACCAGGCGAGGGCTGGGGGCCCGAGGTCCTCCCTGACCCCTAGCCCCCACTCCTTCCCTTCGGCTGCAGCCCCCGTGCCCCCACCTTGATGCCACTCCCCCTCCTGACACACCGCCCTCATGTAAGCCACGCACCCCCACGCTTGGGGCCCAGGAGACGACATGGCGCGGCTGGTGAACCCCAGGAGGACACAGCGTTTCACCTGTGACAACTGCTGTGCCCTCCCACTCTAAGGGTCCCTCCTCCAACTGTGGGACCCACAGAAGTAATGGGGTCCACGAATGATGCCATGAAGACCACCAGGTTCACGTTCAAATAGGAGGCGCCCTCACGCCTTTCCACTGTCCCCAGACGCGACCTGGGCTGCCTTCTCCTCTCAGTTCGGTCAATAGATATCCAACTCATATGTGGGGGGAAATATGTAAATATTCTGGAGGCTGGAATGGCCAGGACAGGACGCTCGCTTATCTTAGGACTTCCCAGCTGCTACAGATGCCACATGCCTGCTGTGGGCTCAGAAAAACGCCCCATCTGTGAGCACAGTGGGGAGCACGGAGCATCAGGAGGCTGTGTCAGGGAGCACAGCGGGCAGCATGGGGCCTTGGGAGACATACAGGGAGCACTACGGGGAGCACGAGACCCCAGCAGGCTGTGTTGGGGAGTACAGAAGGGAGCACAGGAGCACTACAGGGAGTACAGGGCCCTTGGGAGGCTGTCGGGGAGTACACTGGGGAGCATGGTGGGGAGCACAGGAGGGAGATGAGGCCCCAGGGAGTCTGTCTGTGAGCGTGGCAGGAGCACGGGTCCCCAGGAGGCTGTATTGGGGAGCATTGCAGGGAGAACGGGACCCTTGGGAGGCTGTGTCGGCTGAGGTGGGCTGGGAGCACCGAGCCTGGCCGGGGTCTCACCACAGGTTGACCAAGAAGACGTGCTCGATCTCCTGCAGGATCTCCAGCTCCCGGAACACATTACGGACCTCGTCGCGCTCGATGCACTGCTGCTTGTTCATGTACTTCATGGCGTACATCTTCCCCGTGTCCCGCTTCTGCACAATGCACACCTGGAGGGCAGGGGCATCTCAGCAGGAGGCTGGGGCTGCGACGCGCTGCCCCTCCCCGAACAGGCTGGTCCCCACCTGAGAACAGCCAATGGCGGGGGGGGGGGGCTAGGCTGTGGTGCCTCTGCCCCTCGCCAGCCCTGGCCTGGGCAGGTGACCTCACCTTCCATCACCCACACAGGCCTGTCCTGGGCTGGGAGCAGACTTGGGGGGTGGTCAGGGAGTTAACGAGAGCCAGAGGGGCACCTGGGGAGCCCCATACAAGAGAGCTGCCCTTCTCATGAGGAGAACAGAACTTCTGTGACTGTTCAGGCCCAGAGCCATCGCTCACTTCCCGCAGAGACCCCACGCCGCAAGAGTGTCCCCCAGCGCAAGCCCCGGGTGCACTGAACGTCAGGTGCACTGCTAACTACTGGGCAGAGAGGTGGCGTGCAAGGTGTGCAATTACCAGGAGCACGTGCTGGGGCCTGGGGGCCAAAGGAAGATCAGTCAGAGCCAAGGACAAACGGTCTCCAAAGAAAAACCAGGATTTAATGTCCAAAAATGTGGGCTGTAGAGCCAGCTCGGCACCCTGCATCAAGTGAAGAGAGGCCCCTCCGAGGTCCGAGAACTCATTTCTGAGGGTTTCTCCCAACCTTTCATCTCCAGGCCTGGCAGGAGCAGGAGCCAGGGTGTCTGGAGGAGTGGGGGATTCTGGAACTCAAGGTGAGCAAGGGACCGTCCCAGGTGTCTCACCCAAAGGCAGGTGGGCCTGGAACTGACCAGACACCTCAGCGGACATCAGAGTCTCCGGCCAAACCTGCTGGCTCCAGCCCTTTGGTGAAACCCACGCTCCATGTCCTAGGAACGCATCCAAAGAAATGGAGGTACTTTGTGTCTGAAGATGTTCATCACAGTGTGTGTTAGAGCAACCGAACTTTCAAACGACCGTAACATCTAGCGACCTTATGTACATGGATCAGTAAACGCAATGAACTGTCAGGCAGTCGTTGAAAAAACATAAAGAATTTTAATGACATGTGACAATACACACCATGCCTAGCAAAAATGTAAGCTGCACTATTTATATCCAAGCCTGGGCTGCGGGTGTGAGGTGTGAGGCCAGGCAGGACTGGGCCCCGGGAGCACAGGGAGAGCCCTCCTGGCTGACAGTCATGGGAGAAGACACGAGACCCCCAGAGCCTCCAAGAGCCTCCACCACTACCCTCACCAGGCCCGTCCTGGCTGCTCGCCGGGCCGAGTCCCTGGGGGGCCTGACAGCGGTGCCTGCCACCGAGCTGACTCGACCGGCCTGGGTGGGCCCAACCCCAGCACAGCCGATGGTGCCCACGGATTCTGCCGGGCAGCAGCTGGGGACAGGGAGGCCTGGCTGCGCTGGAGCTTTCCTCTGGTGACTCTGACCACCTGGAGTATTGACAGGGGCCGACCCCGCAGATGTGGCTCTCCGGGGGCTGAAATGGGAGAGCCCGATACAGAAACACAAGCCCAAGAACACATCCGATGCTAGTAACATGCCAACGTGAAGCCCCTCGTCCCGAGTGGAGGCGGCAGGGGCAGGGAGCCCGCCAGCCAGGGCGCGTTCAGCGTCACGGGAGAAGCACGGCAGCAATCCGGGGCAAGTCGGCCTGCGTCACACGGCCCCTGACGGCCTCCCAGGGTTCAGTGGCATTCTGGTGGAGAACCTTCTCAGGTGCTTCTAGAGGAGACCCCAGCCGCGTGCTTGATGAGGGGAGAGCAGCCCACCTGCGCGGCGTGAGGGTGGGCGGATCCAGCCACGTCATAGGGCACCCATGGGGTTGGACTTGGCCTAGAATCCCACAGGCTCTGAACTGTCCTGGACCCCAAAGTGGGCAAGGCCCCCCGGCTGCCCCTTCCCCACAAGGCAGTATGGGGCGTGGTAGAAGGGTCTGCATGGAGGACAGCAGGTCATGGGGGATTGAGGGCTCCACCCCATTTCTCTGGGCCCAGGGCAGCTGCATCACTCATTCCAGGCTGCTCAGTCCCACGGCGTAGGGGAAGCAGATCAGTGAACCCACAACGTGGCAGGAGGAGGGCTGTCTTCTCTTCTGTGATAAATGAGTAGCTCTCGGCTCTTGGGTTTTAGAATATAGCGGTTCCGCCACATGGGAAAACCGAGTCACACAGGAAAAGCATGCGACATCAGGCATCCTGGCTCACTTGAGCATTCTGGAAGCATCTTCCTTCAGCTGCTCGGCTGGTCAGCAATACCTTGGGCACATCCCCCTCGGGGGGGCAGTGGCACTGGTCTGTCCAGAGAGACCCAGCAGGTTCTCGAGGGCAGGGGAGGGAGACCAGTGGTCCATCATCACTTCTCACTCAGACCTGTCCCCGGGTCCCTGGACCTGAAGCCCATCTGCCGGGGGACACGCAGCATGCCCTTCTGTCGTTAATAAGTAAAATCTAGTGGGCCCCACATGGAGGCTACACCCTAGCGCAAGTTTCTGTTTCCTGTAAATGCCAACTTGCCCAGACGATCACATTTAAATACAGCCAAATCTTTATCAGTCATCGCCAGCCAGCTTCCTGATCCTAAGCCACTGCGCCCTGCTCCGTAAGACCCCGAAGTAAAACGGAAACTTCACACCAGGCAACCCGAGCATCTCCTTGCTTGCCCCACATCCACCCTCTGAGCCCCCCTTCCAGCCCCTGGGGGAGTTCCCCCCTTCCAGCCGTTTGGGGAACACCCCTTCCAGCCTCGGGGAGCTCCCTTCTACTTTCTCAATGGGATGTGGCCCAATTTATGAATCACTCGATAAAGCTGTGAGATCCTAAACTTATGGAAAGTGCTTCTTTTAACAGTTTTGGCAACCATGAAGGGACCCAAAGGTGACTGGTGCTGGCTCTGGAGGCAACGAGGAAGACAGCCCATTGAACTTCTGAGTCCCAAGAGGACCCCAGCTCCTCTCTCTGTTCGAGCTCTGATTTCAGGAGCTTTTGGTCCAAAGGCCAGCAGGCTCATCTTGATTGATGAGAAGGCTCACATTTCGAGGCTGAGTCCCTAGCCTTTTGGTGCAATTCTCAGTTTCAGTTTTGGTACTGCTGGCTTCTTTGTCCTGTGCAAAATATAGGAGGTGAAATGATAAGATGGATCCTCAAACCCCAAAAGCTTTGATTCTGCACCCTCTGACATTCCAGCAGATTCCATGTTCAAAAACTAAGGGGCCATAAGCTGTGCCCATCTGACCAAATAGCCAAAGCTCACCAGGGACAGCCTAGTGTTGCGGTGGCCTTGAAGGGGAGGGCTCTAGTTAGACAGGGGAGCCCCCCTCAGCGGCACGCTCGACACCTGCGCCCCCGAGTTGGGCCAAAGGGGCTGCCTGTTTGAACTGGTACTCAGAGCCACCCAAGAAATTGCAAGACTGAAAGCAGCTTATAGGAATTGGTGAGTTTTATATTTCTGTTTGCTGTGTTTCTGTGTTTTAAACTGAAACTATAAGCTCTCTATTTAGTTTTACCAAATTAACTTACAAAACTCCTTAAAAGAGCTCTACCCAAATTGGCTTAAGGATAAATAAACATTCATGTAAATCAATGCCCCTAAAGTCCTAGAAATTAAGGAAACCAAGCATAGTAGTTACAATGAAAAAAGTTTTGTAGAACTAAAACAAATGTTTAAAAAAAGAAGAAAGGAATACAAGTTCACATAATTAAGATAAACCTTTGACTAATGGGGCTAGTTTAATATTGTTAGTTGAATAAAAATATCTATATTTTCTGACTTATCAAAATTAAGTACAATACAATCACAATTTTATTCTACTTGGGTATGGTCTTCCTAAATTTATATAGGTTTACTGATCAAATAAGCTAGTGTTATATCTACTAGATCTTTAAGATGAAAAATGTAAATTTGTGTTTAACCAAATTATTATTTTGACAAACATTATTTTAACAATAATTGTGTTTTCTAGGATGTTTGAAGACAATTTCCAAGGTCTTTTGGGTAACTTACGGTATGCTGGTATGCTAAGTATGCAGGATGTGCTTTGCTGAGGAAAACTGAGTAGTTCTGTCCTAAAGTAAAGTATCTGGTTGTCTCAGAGTGAGAAGCAGGAATGTGTAGGAAAAAACCTGAATGGATACAGAAAGTTGTAGAAGGTTTGTGGAAGGGAACTTTATTTGTCATGGTTAAGTTTGGCTATGATTTGATAGGTTTATGAGATCTTTACGAGTTTCCTTATCAGTAAATCCTCATGCAAAACTAGAATTTGGTTTTATTTCTATTAAAATGACAAAGTTTTCTTGGATTCATGTTCTGCTCTTAGTAAGAGGTTATAAAATGTTTTTCTTAACCATCTGAGAAATCTGCCTAGAAGGCAAAGATTCTATGTCTTAGAATAATACCCGTATTGATATTTATATTAATCTTATCATCCTTTATTTTTTTAGAGAACAAGTCTTCTCACTTTAAGTCTTTTTTTTTCTTTCTTACAATCATAATGACTATTTACTCTTCTATTGTCACTTTGGTTAAATAGGGAACCAAATATGGTTTCACAGTGACCCATTTTCCTATTTAACAAAATGGTCAAACCTGACAACTTTTTGACATATTGCTTTCTCAAAAATCAAACCCTAAATGGTATCTTCCAAACCGTCTTGGGATTTTCCAGAGGGCCCAGGAAAATCGCAAAGGATTTGCTCTTTCACCTTGTAAAGAGAGGTGGTAGAAATAGGTTTATTTAATATGCGATGAGTTGCATGGGAAGTGTCAAATTAAAAGGGATTTCCTAACCTGTTGGTTGAATTTGTATGGGTAAAATGCTATTAATATAAAAATTTCAGAAATTGCATAACAGTTCCTAGAGATTTGGCAACATCTTCTTTGTCCATGAGCAGTCCTACCCCTGCTCTGCCTGATATTCGACGACAGTGTTATTCCTGGAGTGAAAGACAAATCGGAGGCGAGTGTGCAGACTGCAGCATTTTATTTGGAGCACCAGAGTTCGCTGCAGCGAGGGAAGCCAGGACGGAAGCAGCTTCAGGCTTCTAGGGATGGCAAAGGAGTTTTATGGACACAGAAAGGGGGTTAGCTTGACTCCTGTTGATTGGAGGAGGCTCTGGCCGCCTTATAGGGGCGCGTTTAGGGCAGGGGTTTTTTATTCCGTATTGGGTCAGAGGTAATGGACCAGGGGCTTGATTGGCTGTCTGCATCAGCTGCCTCGGTGGGGATTTCACAATTCAAAAGATAAAGAGGAAACGTGAGATGGCACAGGTTTATGGCTTTGGCTGAGAGGTCCCCGGGGCTTTCTCTATGCACTATTACCAATTTCCCTTATTGGTCGAACTGTTGCTAGCCTCTCATTCACCACTAGAAGTCTCTCGTGTTTTATTGCCAATTTCATGGGTTAGCTGCAGTTGAGATTTTCCTCGTCCCATCCACACTGGTTTTGTATCCTCAGCTGTACCATTTGCCGAGTTAGTGGCTGCACAGTAGCATTTAAGAGTCAAGAGAACCTATGGCTGAGGGACAGTAAGAATGTGATTAGGAGGCTGGCAAGTGCCCTGTTAGGAACCTCTGAGCCAAGGTCCCTGTGAGCCCGGAAGCCAACCAAGAGACTCGTCCCAGTCAGATCTGAGAGGCGTGTGGGCCGATTTGGCTGCTTCTCTGGCATGGGCTTCTGCTGCCACCCGCCCCTGATAAACCTTCCCTTGACTGTCACTTTCAAATACAAGCCCCGGGTCCCCTCTGTGCACACACCTCCTTGGGAAGCCAGGACATAGCCTAATGCTAATCAATTTTGTAGACTCGTTTTGTAAAGTTCCAATACATCAGCTGGTGAGCTGATGGCCTGTCCTAGATGTGAGCTAGATTTTTCTACCTCTAAATCTACCTTTTCCAACACCATCATAATCTTATAGTGGATCTTCCAACACAGCAGATACCTGCTCCAATGACAAGGGGACAATACCAGGAACAGAACACCCTTGAGGTTAGCCCGGGTTGGGGGGTTTTCCCTGGTCCACTCAGAGCTGCAGTTTCTATAGTATGGAAGGGGTCCTACGAGCCCTCATGTCTCTAATTTTCCCTTTTGGCAGCTTATCATCAACAGCCATTTGGGGAACAGCAGAAGCTACATAACAGGGACTAACCCGATCTACAGGTGGGACTTTGTATATCTTGTGTCCACATACAAACTAATGTCCTTTAAGGAATGGTTATTGGTGTGTAGAACTAATGAGGCATAAACTCCAAAAGGAGAATCGTAGCCGTCATCATCTTCATTGTCATCTGATACCTTAGTCCTATTTAAACAACAATTTCCTCTGTCTGACCTTTCAGTCCACTGGAAATTTTTGCCTTGAGTGAACTAAGTTCTTATGTTATTAAAACCTTGGGGTGCTTTGGAGAAAAATGGTGACTCTAAAGGGGGTGTGGCCCCAGAGTGAGCTGCTGGCTCGTGAAAGTAACAGGAGTCTTGCCACAGAAACTGAACATCTGCTATGCCCTACAGGATGCCCATTCTTACCTGTCTGATTTCTGGTAAATCTTCACATTCCTTGGGTTAGGGAGGCCACATTGTAATCCCAGTCTCAGGGGCACTTTAGGCACAGCCCAGATTCACTCCAAAAAGGAGAACTAGCTGATGGAACTGTGTTCAAGGTAGGAGGACATACGGCAGAGTAGGGTAAAGAGGAGATAAAGAAAAATCCTGGTGAAGGAAGGGTGTTAGTGGGGGTAGAGGCTGGGCATTGCAAGGGTATAGAATGAGTAAGACTGATGGAGAAAAGGAAGAGACAGAGAATAAGAGAAGGAAATTGAGGCATGTTCTGAGCTGTGATCTTTGTCACCTACTGGTTAATATCTTGGGCAGAAGCTGTCCGCATCAGATGCTGTCTGTTTGTGGGATCCTCATGACAATTATAGCTTGAGATCCAAAATGGGAGTAACTTCTCAAGGGCTTGGAGCACAGTTTGTGACAGAGGACCCTGGGGTCAATGCCCCATAGTTTTACTGGCATAGTGGCGGCCAAGCAGACTGGATGAGGCCCTTTCCATCTAGGCTCTGAAGCAGTCTTTGGCTGATGTCTCTTCCAGTGTGTCCAGTCTCCAGGTTGGAGGCCATGCAGAGTCTGCTGCAGAGGAATGTCCAGCAGGAAAGGCAAATGTGGCAGTTTGAAGCTTTTGTGAACCCCAGAAAAACACATCCTTAGGGCTAATCCTTTCTTGTCTTGCGTAAACCTATCATAGGTGGGACCTTTTGATTAAATTACTTTAGTTAAGGCCCTCTAATTAGATTTTGTGACCCTGGATAGGTCTTAATCCTCCTACTGGAATCCTTTATAAATGGAGGGGGAAAGCTACAGACACAGGAAAAAAGCTGCAGAGAGAGAGGAACCCAGAAGCTGAGAGAGGAGGCCCCCAGAGCTGAGAGAGGAGGCCCCCAGAGCCAGAAGCTGGAATCAGCAGAACACAGAAGCTGAGAGGAACCACTTTAGCCAGAAGGCCCAGAGGAGAGGGGAGAGGCGAGCGGACACTGCCAGGTGCCTGAGCACCCCCAGCTGTGCGTCTTCTGATGGCGCTGTCATGCACCTGATCACCCACGGCCGCAGCTTGGGGAGAAAGCATCTCTGATGATGCCTTGATTTGGACACTTTTGCAGCCTCAGAACCGTAATCTCCTAAATCAGTAAATATTCCCCATTCTAAAAGCCAACCCATTTCTGGTATATTGAGCCCAGCAGCTTATAGCAAGCTAAACAGCAGCCTAGGTTTATGAGTGGTGGAACTGGATATACGTGATGAGTTCCTGGTGGTAACGAGCAATTTCTCACTGTAATAGGTTGGAGTCCAGTAGCGCAGGAGAAGCAGTGAGCCTCGTGGGTCTTCCCATGTGATTTCTTAGGGGTGGCCGGTGTTTTCCCAATGGGCTGGGTCTTACAAGGGAAGAGCCCAGGCCAAGGCAGAGAGCGGGATCCAGAAAATTTAGCTAAGTTTTAAGATACCATGTGTTCATTCTGCCTTTCCTGACAATTGAGGGTGAGAAGTTCTGTGAAGCTTTCAGTTGGCAGGTGAGGCCTTGATGATGGTGCCAGGAAATTGGGAGCCTCTACTGCTTGAGAGAACAGCAGGGACTCCCCAAGTGGGGAAGATGAAGTCTAATCATTTTTTCAGCGCCTATGAGGGCTGTAGCCTTGTGACAGGGACAAGCCTGTAACACATTCAGAAAATAGACATAGAGCAAGGCCATATTCCTATTCCATAGAAAGAGCTAGCTGTATAAAGTCCATCTGAAAATGTCCAGAAGGGCCGAGGTATTTAAGCCTGCCCCACCTTTACAGTTTTATCAGTGTTACGTTAATTGACAGGTAGAACATCATTTATATACTTGCCTTTGTTTTTTTTTGGCTGAAGATGAAGTTCTGACCTGTAGCCAATTGTGAGCACTTTTAGAGAAGTATCAGAATCAAACAATGTAATTGACAAGGAAATTTGGTTGTTTTGTGGCAGGTACTTTTGTTTTTAAGAACAACTGAAATTATGACCAGTAACACTATATGGTTGTCTAATACCATGCAGATTAGTATCAGGACATATCATGGGCAGTGAAAACATTGTCAAATCTGTAGGAATTTTATATAATCTCTAAATATGTATACAAATAACATTTTACCCATACAAATTTAACCAACAGGTTAGAAAATCCCTTTTAATTTGACAACACCTCCCATGAAACTTATGACATAACACATGAACCTACTTCTAGCACCTCTCTCTTTATAGTGTGTTTTAGTTTGCTAAAAGCTGCCAAGGCAATATACCAAAAACGGCTGGCTTTTAAGTGGGGATTTGTTAACTTACAAGCTTGCAGTTCTGAGGCTGGTAGGGTCCAAACCAAGGCATCATCAGAGACGCCCTCCCTGGCCTGCAGCCGTGGCCATCAGGCACGTGGCAGGGCACAATGGCGGCGCCCGTCAGTCTCTGCCTTCTCCAGGCTCCACTCCCTGCTCCTGCGGCTTCTTCTCTCCTGGGTTCCATCAATGTCAGCTCTGGCTTCTGGGGCTTCCTCTCTGAGCTTCCAGGGGGTTTTTCTGTTTTTTGTTTTTCCGTATCTGTGGCCTTTTTCTCTGTGTGTTCATGCCCACCCTGGGCAAGGCCTGACTAGGGTAATGGAATGAAATAGCCCATAACTGAATCTAACCTAACCAAAGGTTCACAATAGGTCCTCACCCACAGGAACGGACTGATAAGACCATAATTGTCTAGGGCCCACAAAAGACTCAAAGGACCACACAGTGAAAGAACAAATCGTTTGCGATTTTCCAAATTGCAGACACTGTTTGCAATAAAAAAAGATATCCTTTAGGATTTGATATCGAGAAGGCAAAATGTCAAAAGTCGTCAGGAAATTTGAACTCTTGATTAAAGAGGATTACATGTCAACAATAACCAATAGTTGCTTACCTGCGTAACCAAAGTGACAATGAAAGATTTCAAAAAGTAAAAACAGAAGGTGACACAAATGAAAAAAGTAAGCAAAACTTAGTTCTTTGAAAAGTGAGAAGACTTGTTCCCCTAAGCAGTAAAGAATGGCAAGGTCAGCATAAGAATCGATGAGGACATTATTCTGATATGACACAGACCTCTGTCTTCGAGGCAGAATACTCAGCTGGTGAAGAAAGACCTTTTCTAACCTCTCACTAAGAGTAGACCTATAATCTCAGAAAATGCCATCATTTAAACAGAGAAAAACAAATTCTAGTTCTGCATGAATGTACTGTTTGATATAAAAGCTCTTTTTTAAAATCTCATAAATAAGCCTATTAAATCTTAGCGCTCACCATGACAAATAAAGGTCATTTCTACAAACCTTACACAACTTTCCATTTGGTTTCGTCCTAAACGCTCCTGTTTCTCATTCTGCAACACCCATTCAAATTACTTTAGGACAAATCTACTCTTTTTCCTTAAAAAACAAAAACAAAAACAAAAAAACTCATCCTGCAGACCTTATATACTGAAGTTCTCAAAAATATCTTGGAAATTGTCTTCAAGTGGACATCCTATAAAACACAATAACACTTGAAATAAAGTTTGTCAAACAAACAGGCAGACACAATTAGAGAGCTTGTAGGTTCAATTAAAAATTTTCAGCCATGTATCAATATGAAAACACAAAAAACACAGAAACACAAATCTCACTGGTTTATATAAAAGAGCTGACTGTCCTCGCTCTATTTTGCTCTAGGCAAATGGGACAGATCGGGTTTATTTACTATGAAGGCTAAAGCTTTCCCATCATAATTTGTGATGGGAAACAAAGATGTTCTTTGCCTTGATGTTTAATCTTACAGAAACTCTGCCCTATTTCTCCAGCCTATTCGATTCTCAGAT
Organism: Tolypeutes matacus; assembly: GCA_026826555.1. NCBI lineage: Eukaryota > Metazoa > Chordata > Mammalia > Cingulata > Chlamyphoridae > Tolypeutes > Tolypeutes matacus. The sequence continues at coordinate 14,939,244 of JAKSZT010054544.1, forward strand.
TTATTGTGGAAAGTGGGATCGTGTAGGTCCCACTCCGGGTCAGTCTAGGATTTAGCATCTCAGCTAAATGTGGACAAGCTGATGAAAGTCAGGTAGCACCAAAGAGTTCTGAATTCTTCTATGGATATTTGCTGGTCTTATTTGGGGAAATCTTCCATTACAGCTCTTACTTTAGTCCAGTTCCAGGGTTAAAATTCTGCTGTGGCTGCAGCCAGCTTCCTCGGAAGGCTTAAAGGAGCCTGTACTAGATCACTTTCCCTCAGGGGGTCGAGAGGAACCGGCTAGGGCAGCTGTGGGGTCAAGGCTGGGTACAGAAGCTGTAGGTTTGGTTTGAGCTTTGTTCCCCTTTTTCTGTTTTTCTAATGAACCTTTAAGGGCAGCTACTGTGGAGGCAGACTGCCTTCTAGCAGCCCCCAGGGACCAGGTGCCCTTTCAAAAGGCACCTCTCAAGCGCACAGTTTTGTTCCTGTAAAGCTTCTCAGTGTGGCCACTCCAGGGGCAAATCGTTCTTCATCAAACCCACCCATGAACAGACGGTCCCAGGAGTTTCCGCAGGAGGAGGGGAGGGAGATCGAGAGCGCAAGACCCCGCTGTGCTGTGGTCAGAGGCAAGGCCTCTGGGACACTGCTCTGAGCTCAGCAGGGTCCCGTGGTGGGGGAGCACCCAGCCTGGAGAGGCTCCTCACCCAGCACATGAGGACGCAAGCCGCTGCCTGCCGTGTGGCCCAGGCTGGGAGCCGCTGAGCCAGCCTCACCGAGTCCCACGCCCAATGTCTGCAGAGAGACAGAGATGAAAGGAAAGCAGCCGGAAGGTCGGACGCTGGAACCTGTCAGGCGGGAAATAACAACTGAGCTGCACGCAACAAAGGCGTTTATGTGGGGTCTTGGAATTGCAACTCGGGGAGCACAGATCCAGGTGGCGGCCCAAGTCGATCCCCTGGTGTTCCCAGGCAAGGGTTCTTAAAGGAAAAGGAGGCGACGAGACAAGCTGTGGTGGGTGGATATGGGGCTGCTCGACTGCCCCTCAGTTAGACAGCTGAGCCCTTTATCTCGGGGTCTGCTTGGGGTCCGATGCCCTTGGGGTCTTGAGGGGTGTGGTTGCTTGAGGCTCTGCCTACGGGGCAGTCTGTGACATCTGGTTGAGGCCTGCTCGAGTGGCCCCCTCCATTTGACATCTCTTAGCCACAGGAACTCTAGTTTCTCTCATTTATTTTAACAAACTGAAACCAAACCCAAATTAAAGGCACCTAAACCAAAGTCCCACATAAAAGACAACCGAACTCCATGCAAATTGAGCAGTTCGTTTATAGGAAGGGTTAGCTGGAGGATGCGGGGTCTCGGCGACTGGGCAGCAGGCACAAAAGGGTCTTTCAGGGGCACCTCGTCAGCCGGTGGCCGGCGCCCGCAGCCCCAGAGGGCACGTTCTGTACCCCAGTGGGGCCTCCAAAATGGTATAAGACCATCGGAGTCGAGCTCGCAGACTGCAGCGTTTTATTCAGGACACCAAAGGCGAGCTGCAGCAAGGGAGCCAGACGGAAGTGCTTTGCCCTAGGGATGGCAAGCGAGTTTATAGCCATCCAAAGGAAGTTCGCCTGACGCCTGCTGGCTGGACGAGGGCGTGCCTGTCCTATAGGGCCAGGTTTAGGGCAGGGGGCTGCACTCTGTGCCGGGGCAAAGGCGATGAGCCAGGGGCTTGACCCTGCCTGGGCGGGCTGCCTGGGCCGGGCTTTCACATTTCAAAAGTCGAAGAGGAGACTCCAGAGGGAGCCAGAGAGGAAGGAGGGCATGAGTTTTTGTTTGGGGTGGGGTTTGGTTTGGTTTGGTTTTGCTCTGAGGGGTCCCCAGGGCTCTCTCTATACAGTTGTTATCGTTTATCATAATTTCAGTTATTCTTTAAAAATGTTACGTCACCAGAACAGCCAAATTTCCTTCTCAGTTGAGTTATTTTTGTAATGAACTTTCTTCAGAGCTTTCACTTCTGCAGAAGAGTGATAAGCTGACCCCAGCTGCTCTACGTCTCGTCATCTGCAGGGAGTCTTCACTCTGGCTTCCCTGAAGACACCTGCAGTCAGCCAGGCCAGGTACTTCGTCTTCAGCGAAAAGGACCGTCTCAGAGACCCCTGGAGAAGGCTCCGCCAGGGCCTCCAGGGCACAGCTCTACGACATCGCTTAAATAACTCAGAGACCACTCCACTGGGCTGAGCGAAGATTCCAGAATCCTAGCGGAGAAGCCGGTGGGCCATGAGATTGCTGACACGAGATTGGGCAGAACGACGATTGATTACCCAGGACCGAATGAACTGGTAAAGAAGGATTATAGTGTGGTTTGGGTTACTGCTGATATTTTAAAGTTCTGTTTTCTAGATACAGGGAACCCCTTCCTCTTTTCCCTTAAGCTATCTACAATTCATAAAACATTCACTTTTTCCTCCTGTTGGGACTCTCCAGAATCTGGAAACTCTTGCTGAATATTCTTACTTTTAAGGGAAAATGATGACTAACGGGGTTTCGTTGGAGACGCTGGTTACGTAACCAGGGCAGTGACTGGAGGCCCGTGTCTGAGGCTGGTGCTCGTGGGAGCAGCTGTGACAGATACGTTTAAGGAAGGAAGGCTGACTTTAGGGGGTCAGTGCCGGCAAACCTGTCTGGTGCTGCCCCTCAGGTCGGCAGAGAGAGTTACTTTCTGGCAGGCCCAGGACCCATGTGATGCTTTGGGGACCTCGAGAAAGAGGAATTCCCCGGATCTGTAGGAACTGCAGGTGAAACCTGGTGTCGAGTTCCTGGCGTGGCTTCCCAGCCTGGAGAGGCTTTTACACGTCCGATCGGAGGCTCCTTATGAAAACGTCTGGCAAAGCAAACTTGAAAAGGCCTATACGGCAAACTGCTCTTCTCACTGCACCTCTAAATAATCAGGGCAAATCTAATGGAACCAGCCTTACTTCTTGAGTAAGAATAATCTTTTTGAGGTCATCTTTGAGCGAAAGGAGGGTGACGGTGGAGAAATGTGGCGTTTCACTGGAAAACCCCAGCACCCTGCAGCGGGCGCCCTGGCTAAGCGGTCGTGCATCCCCTTGTGAGCTGCAGGTAACTCCCAGGGGGGCCTCATTACCGCACTGTTACCCCCCCATGCACAAGGAGACCCACAGCCCCGTGGCCAGGTGGTGAGTGCGAGCCCCGGGCAGCCCCTCTGCCTGTGACCTAGGCCGGCGCTCGCCCTCTTTGAGATGTTACATTGTCTCCGTGTTGGGGGTCTGGCCACACACACATCGAACCCACCCATTCTCTGGCCTCAGTTTCCCCATCTGGGAAATGGTGGTGGGGGTTGCTCTGGAGAGCCTGAGAGAGGGGGGCCAGAGCAGGCCTGGGACCCAGGTCTCCAGGTCATGGGGTTCTGTGTTCCAGAACATTCTCGGCTCAACTGCAATTTGAGCGACGCTTCCTAAGTCTGTCTGGAAGTGTGTTTCCCAAAAGTCATGTCCACCTGTGACTCGACTTGGAATGAGGGTCACTGCAGACATCACGGAGTGAGGACCTTGAGCTGAGTGCATCCCAGATTGGCGACCGTCCTTGGAAGGACGAAAGGAGAAGACAGATGCGCAGAGGAGAGGGCCACGGGACGCCAGAACAGAGCCATTTCAAGATGCCGGCCTTGGAGCCTCGACGGGCACATCCGACAGCCACGGCGTGCCGGCCGCTGGCTCAAGCTGGAAGAGGCACAGCGCGGGGTCTCCCCCGGAACTCCGGAAGGAGGCTCCTGCACACACCTTGATTTTGGACTTCCGGCCTCCAGAACCCTGAGCAAATAAAGCCCTGTTGTGTGAAGGTTTTTGGAGCTTTGTTACGCGGCCCAGGACTCCGAGACGCTCCCACACCTTCTGAGCGCGGCCTGCTCTGGTGACCACCACCCCTGCGTCCAGCGCAGCCTGTGCCAGGCTCGTGCTCACCCTCCCGGGGCGCCTGCTCCTGCGCCCGCCCCGGCCCTCAGAGGCCGAGGGGCAGCACGTTCACAGGTGCGGAGACGGCGCCGGGCTTTCTCCCTGAGAGGGGCTGGGTTGGACTGAAGGTGTAAAAACACTCTTTGGTGGAGGCAAAGGAGGGCAGGTTTCCTCAATCGCGGGGTTCCCAGCTGGACAAGGCTGAGCCTGCCCGCTCTGTGGGCCCCGCTGCCTGCCCCGATGGGAGGGGCTCCGATCCGAGGCCACCCTGGGTTCAGAGGGGCTGCAGGGAGCCGCAGACCACCCAGTGCAGTGGGCACCAGAGGCAGCGCACCTCGGGGGCTGAGCAGGCGCTAAGCCCGTTAGACTATTTCCTCCAGTAAAACTGCTTCCTCCAGCAAGGGACTTAAAGCCCCAGAGCAGGGAAGGGAAGGAGCCTGGTAGGGAGGGAGCCTCCCGATTCCAGGACCCCGGGGAGCCGGGGTTCTCCAGGAAACACCACGGAGGCCGCAGTAACGGCCCAGAATAGGCTGGTGAACGGCAGTTTCAGTGCCACGGGGAGGGAGGCTGGTTTGCACATTCTGCAGCTTACGTGACTCACCCGAAGCTCTTTTTCTTTCCAAGTGATTTCTGTTCCCCAGAAAGCGAACGCCTGACAACAGGCACTTAAAACCTCTAAACAGTTCCATGAAACTGTTAATCCCCCCTCGGGGAGCTTCTCAAGCCCCAGGGAAAGCAGAATCTGGCTTCTTGAGAAGGGCTCGCAGCCGAGGGTCTCCGGGGCTGCCTGCAGGTTCCCCAGCGCTGCTCATGCTGCGTACCAGGCACTACGCGCCCCCTCCCCAGGGCCCTGGCCCTTTCCAGGGTGGACGCCACCAAAAACGGCTTCAGGGCCAGGACGGGCCAGGAAGCATCTCCCGCTGCTGAGGAAGGGTCAACCCTGAGACCGAGCCCTGCTGGGGGAGTCCGAGGGGTGGGGCCCCCAGGGAGCGCCAGGGCACAGCGCAGGAGGCCGAGTGGCCAGGGGGCACTCAGGACACGTGCAGGCCCAGGCGGGAGCAGGTGCAGCACGAGGGCCACTGCCCCCCCAACCGCCCAGCCCCAGCCCTCTCCGTCTCCTCCCACTGGACCCTTGGGGGCAGCCCTTCCCCTTCTCCTGGTGGGGCCCCGGGGTCACGATGACCCCCCAAGGGTGTCCCCACGCCAGACCTGTCTTCTGTCCCACATGGCCACATGACCACATGGGTGCTGGCAGCCCAAGGGGTGGGGCGGGGGCTTCCGAGGAGTCTGTCCGCCAGCCAGATGCCCTTTGCAGGCAACCTCCTGCCCCCGCAGTCACAGTCCGTGGCTTTGGCCTCGGCAGCTCCAACAGGGTGAGGGGAGAGGTCCAGGAAGGGGAGCGGAAGGGGGCAGGTGGGCTGCAGTTGTGCCAACGCTGAGCGGCTGCTTCCTAAGCTGGGCCGTGGCGGGGGACCACAGGTGGTTCCTGAGGCCGTGGACAAAGGCACCAACTTCTCAGGGCGGGAGGAGGAAGCAAGGGCCCAGAGGGGTGCTAGCTCGCCGCCGCGAGACGGTGTGCAGCAACCATGCGGCCCAACCTTGTCCCGGATGATCCTGCAGAAGGGTCCTTTCTCCCAGGAGAGCCTGGGGTCCGCTGTGTTGTTCTGGCAGCGACATTCAGGGAGCCTGGCTGGGTTGGCTCCTAAATGACTAGTGAGCCCAGCTCACAGATCAGGGGATGGGGGGTGATGCTGCAGCCTCGGGGACCCTACCCCCACCCCGACACACAGTGTATCCCTGACGCAGCAACCCCAGAATGGGGCCTCATGTAGACCCATGCTCCTCGGGGACAATCCTGGTGGACAGCTGAGAAGCACGGCCTGGAGGTGTGGATGGGCACCAGGCAGGTGCTGGGCAGGTGCTGGGAGATGCCAGGCAGGTGTTGGGCAGGTGCTCAGCAGGTGCCGGGCAAGTGCTGGGCAGGTGTAGACAGGTGTTAGGCAGGTGCTGGGAGGTACCGAGACAGGTGTTGGGCAGGCGCCAGGCAGATGCTGGGCAGATGCTCGGAAGTACCAGGCAGGTGTTGGGCAGGTGCTGGGCAAGTCTCAGGCAGGTGCTGGACATGTGCCAGGCAAGTGTGGAGCAGTTGTCAAGCTGATCAGGCAAGTGCCAGGCCAGTATCAGGCAGGTGCAGTGCCTGCACCCACACTCCCTCCTGGACTTGGGCTGCCCCTCCCAGCCAACACTGTCATTTAGTTGGAAAACAATTTCAGGGCCACTCGTGTGATAACTTCAATTGGATGGCAGCCACTTCAGAAACAGCTTTCAAATCTCACCTTCTTACTGTGGCTGGAGAATCACTGAACTCAAAAGGCCGCACGGGATGGTGTGTGCTCCGAGTCCTTGTATCCGTGAACCCACCATTTTCTGGCCCTCCCCCGCCCATACACAGGGGATTTCAGGAATGGGGAGTTCTTGTCCCTGCAGATTATAAAACACGTTAGATGCTAATTGTCCGAGTGGCTGAGGCATGTGATGCCAAGTACTTCTATTTCCTTTGGGTGATCTCTTCCCCTCGCTTGCCTGCACACCCTGGGATTAAGACTTTCCCGCTGGGCGTGGGGTGCTGCACCTTTCCATCTGCCCTGCCCGCCCTGCCCAGAGCTGGGGGCAGGGGGGGTGCTCCCAGCTGTAGCGCGAGGCCACTCCTCAGAGACCTCTCCCAGATCCACTCTGAGCACCTACATACGGCGCCCCGCCTCCTGGGTGGCGCCTCCGTGTCCCTGGGAACGGCCCTGGAGGGTCTCCCTCTCTGGTCTGCCATGTGCATCCAGCCACTCTCGGGCATCGTGACGTCCTGGGGTGGCGTCAGCTCTAGGAAGCCTCTCTTGTCCCCAGGTCGCCCCAGGCCTGCCCTAGGTGTCTCGGTTCTTACTGGGAACTTGGGATTTCACCCTCTTGTGCCCCTGCTCACTGCTTCATGGTGCCCTCTCCTAAGCCATCTCCTTCCTCCGTGCCTGGGGATGTTTCCGTGTTGCCAAAGCAAGAACCAGGCATGGGTTAGCTTAAAACACGGTTTGGGGGCCAGGAGAAGTCCAAATCGAGGGGTCATAGGCAGTGCTGCCTTCCTGAAGACTGCCACCTGGGGGCTGGCTGCCGGCTGCCCTGGGCCCCCGTCACATGGCAATGCACATGGCGGCCTCTCCTGGCCTCTCCCTGCTCTTCCAGGTTCCGCTGATTTCAGCTTTCGCTCTCTCTGCTGAATTTCATCCTCTTATAAAAGGCTCCAGTAACAGGATCGATGCCCATCTGAAGAGGAGTGGGCCACCCCTTACCTGAAGTCACCTCCTAAAGGCCCTGCATACAATGGGTTCACACCCACAGGAACGGATTAAGTTTAAGAACATGCTTTTCTGGGGTCCATCCAGCTCCAAACCACCACAGGGACCTTCTCCACCTGCTCACGTAACAGAGAGTCGATTTGTCGTGGCTGCTCTCCATTCTTAGTCCACGACTGTCCCTTCTTGCATCTCTGGCCACCTCAAGTCTACCGAGGCCCACCTTGCACAGAATGTTCTCTGCCCCTGCAGCTCATTCTGCTCAGGGCCGGAGATCCACCCCAGGTAGCCCCCAGCCCGGCCTGGACCCCAGCCGCACACTGAGTCATGCACTGTTGGTGACACACGCAAAGGGGGCACACAGAGGGGAGTGCAGCTCCAGCCCCAGGTCCTCAACCACTCACCATGTCCAGCCAAGAGCTTCCCCTGGGGCCATCCAAGCCAGAGCCAGGCAGGAAGGGGTCTGGCCCGGTGGGCTACCGCCTCCTCTGGCCTGCCCTGGTCTCTGTGGTTATGCCTGCACTCTGGGGCAGCTGGATTTGGTCTTGAGAGCCCAGAAACAGGAAGCCAAGGAGTCACAGAATCCACAGAACTAAAGGAAGGACCACAGCCAGACAGCAAAACAACCACCTACAGCCACAGAAAGTCAGGATGACACAAAGCAGGCCTCGTGGCACCCGCCAAGGTGCCCCAGAGCACTGCAGACAGGGCCGCCGTTCTAGAAGGGGGTGGGGGGCTGCAATTCCCCTTACTATAAAGTGTGTCATGGGAGCTTATAAAACCTGCCCCAGAATAGCTGGTGAGGGTCCAAGTGTTGGGATGGTGTGACTCAGCAGCTAACTAATTTTATCCCGTGAATCACGAAGGCACTGAGACCTTTCCCCTCAAGCCCCTCTGCTGTAGTGGCAGCTTCTGCACACACAAGTCACTGCCCTGAAAACATGGCCCAGACCCCAGGCCATTGAGTGGGAGCACCCTTAGGGGGCTCAATGAGGAAATAGGGGCTCAGAGTCAAACGGACGCCCCCTGCTCCCCTCACTGCAGAGCTCATGCCAGCAGAGGCCGCATGAAACTGCAATGGAATATGTGAAATCATCTCTGCTTACTGGTGATTTGATTTTATGTTTGGGCTCAACAGAGTCAAAATAATCAATGGGAAATCTACTATAGCAAAAAGAAAATTTAGTGAATAGGCTGCTTATCAGTCAACCTACAAAATATCAACAGCCTTCATATATACAAACAAAAGTCAGCTAGAAGGTTTAATAAGAGAAAGCCCTTTGACAAAAGTAAAATAAAATAAAATGCCTTGGCAAAATCCATTTGAGGAAATCTAGAATACTCTCCTGAAAGATGCAAAATGGGAGTGAACAAATGGAAAGACAGACCATGTTCATGGACAGGGACACTCAGCATCACAAAGATGTGAGCCCCTCCCAAATTAATCTATAAATTCGGCACAATCCCAAGAAAGACACTAGCAGGTTTTTGTGTGTGTTTGCTTTTTTCCTGGAGCAGACAAGTTGGCTCAACAATTCATCTGGAAAGACAATCAACAAGAAGAGCTAGAAAAGTCCTAAAAAGAAGAGCAAGGAGCGCTAGCTCTGCCAGATATGAAAACGCACTCTAAAGCTCCCACAATAAATGCAGGGCAGCATGGGAGCATGGAGAGGCAGGCAGGCCAAGGGACCTGAAGAGAAAATCCAGAAATCCAGTGTGTAGGAAAGTTAGTGTACATAAAGGCAGGAAAATGGACTTCTAATAACAGGTGTTGGGAGAACTGGATAGCCAGGCCAAAAAAAAAAAAAAAAGCAAAAGATAAAAACGTGATCCACTCCTGGCACTACAAGGCAGAATGAATTCCAAATGGATAAGAGTTTTATGGTTATAAATTAAACAGACGTGAACCCCTCTAAAACTGGAAGGCTTCAGCAGTCCAAACTAAGGTAAGGCCCCAAATCCAAAAGCAACCAGGGAAAGGATTAAAGGACTGACAAACTTAGCCAAACAAAAGCAAAACCATTTCACATGGCAAAAACACTATTCGTATTAGCAAAACTAATACCAAACTGGAAAAATGTTTTCAGCTTATATCAGAAATAAAAGGTTAATACACTTAATAGATAAGGAGCCTCTAAAAGCAAAAAAGACCTCCAGCTCGATAGGAAAATGAGCGAAATATATATGAGGAGTTCTTAGAAAAAGACACTAAAGGGCTTCAAACATTTTGAAAGATGCTCAGCCTTGCTCATCATCAGAGAAATGCAAAGTGAAACTAAATGAAATGCCATTTCTTGCCTGTCAGGCTGGTAAAAATCCAAACATTCTGCAGCCCAGGCTGGGCAGGTGCATGGGTAGAGTACAGAGTGGACTAGCTCCTGGGGAGCAGGACGTGGCCATATCTAACAACAGTAGATTTGTATTTACCCTCTAAACCTTGTGCCCCCGTTCTAGGAATCTCACCCCAGCGTAACTGGCAAAAATATGCAAAGGCTTATATGCAAGGATGTGTGATAGTTTGAAGCTTGTGGAGCCCAGAAGAGTGTGTTCTCAAAGTTAATCCATTCCTGCGGGTGTGGCCCAGTGTGAACAGGACCTTTAGGTGGTAGGACCTTTAGATGTGACCTGCCTCGCTCACGGTGGGTCGTAAGCTCTTGCTGAAGCCCTTAATAAGAGAATGAAAGTCAGATGAAGTGAGAAGGCCAGGGAAGCAAGAGGCTGAAAGCAGCGAAACCTGGAGGAGAAGGGCGAGGCCAGCAGATGCCCCCACACGCCTCGCCCTGTGGCAGAGGGGTCCAGGATCACAGCGGCCAGCTGCAGGAAGAAGGCATCGTCTCGATGATGTCTTGATTAGGATGCTGTATGCTTGTGAGCTAACAAGCCCCGTGGTAAAAGCCAGCCCCCTCTGGCATGTTGCTTCCGGCAGACACAACACAGCACGGCTTGCCATGAGGGGCCCTGGCAGAAGCAATTAGGCTGGGAATCCTGAGGCGGGAGATGAGCCTGCATTACCCGGCAGGGCCTGTGTGACCACAGGGGTCAGTCGGAGAAAGAGATCCGAGGAGAGGGAGGCAGGGCGGGATGTGAGGCCACCAGCGAGGAATGTGAGGGCCTCTGGAAGCTGGGAGAGGCAGGCGCCTCTGGGGAGATCCCCTGGTGTCGCCCAGTGGGAGCTGTTTGGGGCTTCTGACCTCTTGGACGGGGTAAGAACCGTGGGCTGACGGCCCTGGGGGTGTGGCCCATTGCGCTGCCCTGCTGGGGGCGGGCACAGTGCAATGCGCAGGATCCTGCTGAGTGCAGAAGCCAGGTGTGCAGAAAGGTGTGACTGGGCAGCTGACATTTACTTAAGAAGCAGGATAGATGAATATGCTAGAAAGACATCAATAGAAATAGAAAGCAGATTTTTTTTTTAAGTGATAGTTTTGGGAGGAAGGAGGAAACGGTGGAGGGGACAGTGATAGAAGCTAGACTTTTCTGAATGTAGCTTATTTCATAGATTTTAATGTGGAACCATGCAAATATCTTACGTAATCACGCAACTGGATTGAATTTAAAAGGCAACCCCTGAAAGAAACCCTGGAAACCTAATCACGTACCCATTGGCAGAGGTCCTCCGAGGGCCTTGACCGTGTGGCTGCACTGCCACCTCCCAGCCCTGCTCACCACCACACCTGGAAACCGTGGTCGGTCCAGGAGCAACGGGCAGCCCTCGTGCCCACGGCGGGTCTTCAAAGGCCACGCCTCACTAGGGGGGCCTGGGTCCCACGGCCACATGCGGGGCAGGGGGCACGCAAGATGAGCTTAGGATCGTGTCACAGCAGCAGATGCAGACGCTCCCAAGGACGCCAAGGTCGTGCCGGAAGAGTCGGGAGCCGCTGTGAAGGGGCCGAAGATGGGCCGATCGAGCATGGCAAGAATAGTGATGACAAGTGGACTGAGCCGCCGTGAGCTCAGAATCACGTCAAAGCTCCAGTCTGGGAGCTCTGGTGCTAAGGAGCCAACTTTGTCCTTTGGGATGAATAAATTGTTGAATAAAGGGAAAGAAAAAAGCTCTATCCAGCCTTCTCTGTCTGGGCTTGACAAGACAGAGTTCATTTTCAATGATTCCGGTGATCAAAGAAGAACGACCGATAGAATGACGCTGTTCTCAGCTTCTAAGGAGCCGAAAGGTCAGCCGTCACCCAGGGCGCTGACCTCAGCAAGAGGCAGACACGGCGTCCGCTGGCAAAGAGCACGGAGCCCTCAGCAGAGCTTTGCCGCTGAGTCAAACCTGAGTCAGGGAAGCCTCCAGGTCAGCCACTGATTTACAGGAATTGCCCTGGACACAGGGATGCTGAAATGATTCCCAGGAGACACAACCGAGACAAACAACAAACCCATTACAAGGAAAAGGAGACGGAGGCAGGACCTACTGACTAAAAGAGACTCAAGGCTATGAACCAACATGCTGTGCGGATTTGGATTCTGATTCAAACAAATTTATACCAATTATTCTTCAAAAACCATTTATGAGCCCATCAGGAGAAGGTGAAGCCTGGCGAGACATTTGCTGCTGTCCAGGGATTGTTGTTTATCATTTCACGTGTGAAAAGTACTGTGGCTGTCTAATAAAGGAGCCCTTATCTTCTAGAGACACCCACTCGAAATATTTACGGGTAGAGTGAGACTCTCTAGAATTTATTCCCAAATAAGCCAGTCGTGTGGGCGGGTGGGGGTGGAACGGGGTTACGGGTGAAATGGGATCAGGACGAGTCTGTGATTGGAGGAGCGGGGCTGGGTGCACAGCGGCTCCTTACACTCCTGTTCTTTGTTTTTATGCTTGAAGTTTTCGTGGCAAAACCTTTAGAAAAAGACCTAAGGCTGTGCCACTGTGGCCCAGAAGCCTGAGCTCGGAGCCCGGTCGGTGGCACAGAACAGACCCTGGCTGCTTCCCCAAGGCGCCGAGCCCCAAGGGACGGCCTGGCAGCAACGTGACCGGGGGTCCGGGACCTCTGGGGACCGAGGTGCTGACAGCCCGCACGGGGCTGACGCACGCTGCTCAGGGCCCGCAAGCCTGCGTCCCGAGGCACCTGCGTCCCGAGGCACCTGCGTCCCGAGGCTGCTGCAAGGAGGTCAGGCGGGGCCACCGGGCTCCACTGCCGACAAGGAAGCTGAGGCTCAGGAGAGCAGGCGCCTGGTCCAAAGCTGCTGCACCTGCTGCCCACAGGGGGCCGTCAGCCTCGCCAGGGTGGGTCTCCCCAAGGTAGGAAGGGGAGGAGGATGCCACAGACCCTGCCCCAGCCCTGCCTCGGGACCAGGTGCCTCTGTGGACCTTTCCTCCTGACCGTCCAGGGAGCGCCCGCCATGCCCGCCACGCCCGTGCTTCTATGAGCAGCACCCCATCCTCTCCCCCCGCCCTGGGTCTGGCCCTTCCGGTCCTCAGCATCTCCTGCCCTTCAAAGCCCCCTGGAGCCCTGCAGCTAGCACACCCCAGCCCTGACCTCCTGGCAGAAAAGGCCACTCACAGGCAGGGCCCCAGCGTGAGGCACAGGTGGACAGCCACTGGGTAGCCACCAGCGGCCGTGGGAGGGGCTTCTTCCCAACCGGGCAGGGAAGCTCAGGCCAGGCAGTGGGGCCAGGCAGCACGAGTCAGGGGTCCCCCAGCCACACCCACCAATGCTGCCTGAGCAGCTCAGGTCGTGGCCGCTGCAGGGCAAACGTGGGCAGAGACGCTGGCTGAGCAGCTCAGGCCACTGTCCATTCCCAGCCCCACCTAGCACTGCGGAACCCCTAACCCAGGGCCATGCCTCGTCCTTTGAAATGGGGGCCAGAGGCCCCGTCTGACAGGAGCGAACCCCAAAGGCCCACAGCGAATGGCAGAGGCTAGGGGCCCCGTGCCTGTCGACCTCTGCCCACCTGCGAGACCTGGGAGCACCACCCGGCAAATCGTCAGGGCGCCCCATCTCACGGCCGCCCCCACGTGCGCGTGTGGATCGAGGTGAGGGGTCCCTGGAGCATGCCCTGCCCCATCGACTGCAGGACCTCACGGCCGCCTCCCACAGGCCAAGCCAGCTCCGGCAGGCAGGCCCAGGGCAGAGCCGGCGGGGACGCTCCCCCAGCTGTGTCCGGCCCGCCGAGCCGGGGCTCTGGGGCTGCTACGGGAGTTTTCATGTCACTTCGCGTCCCTTCCACCCCACTCGCAGCTTGCCCAGATCCCCAGATACTTCCAAGCACCCACCAGAAAGAACTTAGGTGAAGGGGCTGCACTAAAAGCACAAAACAAACAACCCGCGCAGGCAGCCACAACCAGCAGCGAAGTTAAGAAAACGAGAGAACGCACCAAAACGTCTTAGGTCCCAGCAACAGAGTCAGGAAATGCCGCCCGGGCGCTCTCCCGCGGCGCGTCCCCAGCTGGACGCCGCTGTTTGCCGCAGGACCCGGCAGGGCCAGCGGAGTGGCTGCAGCTGGCTGGACGTGCGGACGCTGAGGCTGAAGACGAAGCAAGCCCCTGCGCAGCTGGACGCTGCGAGGACCGAGGCCTGGGAACGCCGAGGCTCGGGCCGCCCGGTGGCAGCGGCCAGCCCCAGCGGCCGCCATGGGTCCTGTCCTCGCCGCCGGCCTGCCCTAGGCGATCGCTGCGTGCCCATCAGTGCTGGGCAAACCACAGCTTCACACGCTCGCTGGGGATGCGGAGCTGAGAGCCGTGGTCCTCGCGGCCATGCATGTAAACAGCGGTTTCTTGGTGGAGGAAGACTCGGCGCCGGACGTCCCGGGAGAAGGGGCCGAGGAGCCGGAGCACGAGGCTAAAGGCAGGGCCGTGACTCGCCGCTGGAGTCCCCAGCAAAGCCTCGCAGCCGCGGGCACGGCCAGGCTCAGCAGGGCGCAGCGCCTCTGGGTCGGCTCCCTGAAGCCTCTCAGCATTCAAGTCGTTCTTGACTTGGCCAGGTCCCAGGGGGACAGGGTTTGTTTTTGGGGTGCTAAAAATGTTCTAAAACTAATTTGTGGCTTACACAACTCTGTGAATATGCTAAGAAACATTGACTTGTGTGGTATGTGAATTATATCCCAATAAAATTATTAGCAATAAACCCAAAAAAAGGCTGTGAGTGTGGAAAAGCAAACAGGGCCACCTGCCAAGCTGAACTGACAGAGGCTGCCTTTCAGCGGAGCTGCCCCTCGTGGTGCTCCTGGGCAGCAGGCACCGAGGGCGGGCTGCAGGCAGAGCAGGCTCCAGCAGCCCTGGGGGTCATAGGGGACGCACGACACAGAGCTCGCCAGGTTTGCACCCCTGAATCCAGCTGCCTCGAGTTCTTTGCAACCTAAGCCACTCTTTGCCTCCAAGAAACGGCCGCTCTTCCATGTTTGCAGCCAAGGTGTCCCAGCAACACTCTTCGCAGCTGATCTGCTATCCTCGGAGGCGTTGCCATGGTGATCGCCAAGCGCTGGCTCCCCGCGCAGAGGGCAGCGTGGGAGGCAGCAGCCAGGGCGCACCTCGCGGGGCCGCCAGCTAGGAGCCCAGGCCTACGCTGCCCTCATCCACAGACGCCTCTTCCTGCCCTCACCCTGCCTCCCAGGCCGCCCGAGGCCGGGGCTCAGGGGTGAGCAGACTGGGGTGGGGGTTTCTGTGGCGGAGCCGCTTCTTGCCCCCGTGTCCCAGTCTTCTCCCCTCAGTCCCGGCCGCCTCGCCCTGAGGCCTTCGGCGTCTTTCCCTGCTCACGCGCTCAGCGGCCCTTCTGCGAGAACGAGAGGCTGAGGCTGGGCTGGTCCAGGGGAAGAAAAGGGTGCCCAGGGTCCTGCGGCTGGAGAGGAGCCTCCCGTCCCTGCCGAATTTCACAGTAAACCTCCTGACAGGCCTGAGGACCCACGAGGACAGTCAGCGGTGGGGGGAAGGCATTGGGGCAGCTGGTCAGTGATGGGGGGGTTGGGGCAGCTGGTCAACTATGGGGGAGGGGTTGGGGCAGCTGGTCAGTGATGGGGGAGGGGTTGGGGCAGCTGGTCAGTGATGGGGGAGGGGTGGGGCAGCTGGTCAGTGATGGGGGGATGGGTTGGGGCAGCTGATCAGCGACGGGGGAGGGGTTGGGGCAGCTGGCGCAGGGCCCCGGGAGGGTGGGAGGGAACAAGGAGGACGGAGCCAGCATGGGGAACAGACTGAGTGGTGTGGGGAATTCTTGCCTCTAAACCTCCTGACACACCTGCAGCCCAGGGCAGGAAAACGGGGCAAGGTGGAGCAGCCAGAGCCTCTGCTCTCAGAGGGGGACTGCACTGCCGGCCCCCTCCTAGGAGCCACAAACCGGCTTCAAACCACAAAGCTCACTGCGTCAGCTCTGGTGGAGGACAGAACCAGCGTTTGGGGGGGCGCACTCCCTCCCAAGCCTCTAGGGAGGCTCCGTCCTCGCCTTCTCCAGCTTCCCGTGGGCTCCAACCTCTGCCTCCATCGTCACATGGCTGTCTCCTTCTGTCTGTCTGTCTGTCTGCGTCCAAATGTCCTCTTCTTCTGCACACCCAATAGGCCCCCCACTCCAGCACGAGCACCTCTGACTTGGCTAATTCCACCTGCAACAGCCCTTTCCAGATAGGATCACCTTCCCAGGCACTGGGATCAGAACCCTGAAATGTCCTGGGGACACAGTCCAACGCACGCCCCTGCAGTGAGTCACTGGCTTTGAGAGAAGTGGCATGTCCAGAACTGGGCCAAGCTGGCCACAACGCCACCCAGCAAAGACCCCTGGTCAGAGCCCACACTGGACGGCAACTGCGTCGCCCATCCACTGGGCGGCCGTGTCCAAGCTGCTGATTGCACCCCGGACCAAGTATCCAGGGCTCCTAGGAAAATGTGGAGAGCTGTGGCCTGGGGCTACACTCTAACTTCCCGGATTAAAACAAAGGCAGTGATGGGCAGGGGCCTGGCCTTTGCTAACCCCAAGTGGACAGGAGCAGGGGCCTCCCAGATTTTAATTACCCTGAAAGGAACTCAGCAAGGGGGAGGAGAGCCAGGCAGGGATGGCTGGAAGAGAAATTACTTTGATCTTCTGCAAGTCTCGATTGTTCCCATCTGGCTATCTGTCTTGGACGTATTCCACCACCATCACTAAGCTGGACAGAGCTGGGCAAGGGCAGGAGGGAGGGAAGGAGAGGGGGAGAGGAGCCCATATCCTGGGCCTGTGCCCAGAAAGCCCCCTGGAGCCTGGAGAGGCCCGAAGATCCCTTCCCCAGGCCCTCTGGAGCCCAGGTCCTGGAGGCTCCTTCCTGACAGCCCCCACTAGCTCCGGGGACCCTGCACCCCCAGGACGCTCCTCCCAGAGGGGGCCACTCCATCATTCCCAGGGTGTCAGGCACCCCCTGGCCACCACACGGAGCCCCTGCAGCCGAAGGTGCTAAGGAGTCCGGGGCAGAGGGGCCAGAGCTGCGGCTGAGCAGGCAGCCAGTGGACAGGGTCCCAGGTGGGGACAAACCCTGCGGCGGCTCCAGGAAAGGGCCCCAGAGCGGATGCCACCCGGCCAGCTCCGCGGCTGGAGTGAGGAGGGGGCAGGGTCAGCAGAGGCCAGCCAGCTCCAGCCTCTCCCACGGAGGCCTCCAGACCTCTCTGGGATTCTCGTGGGTACTTCGGCTCGGCAGGGAGAACCAGGCAGTGCAGTCCTGACACCTGAGTCAGGTGACTCTTGGGGCACCCAGCTCAGGACAGACGGACAAAGGGGCAGACAAGCCAGCATAAGCAGGCAGCCCTCCTGACTCGGCCTGAGATGGGCGCCTCGGCCGGCCCGTTCTCTCCATTCCCTCCTTCTCCCTCCGCTGCGGCCTCACGCCCACCTTCAGTGTCTGCCCTCGCTCGCTTGGCCAGCACAGAGCCGCTGTCCACCTGCCTCCATTACAGGAGACTCCCGCTAAGTGTCCTCCACGGAACACGGCTGTGCCTTCCTGCCCAACAAAACCGGCTTCAGCAACACCCACCCCCACCTCCCGACAGCACCTGTGGGGACACCCCTTCCTCGGCAGAGGCTCCGTGAGCCCGCGGGGTGACCCCTGACGTCACGGCCTGCAGGCGCTCCGTTTGGAGGTGAGTGTCCCAGAACGAGGTACGAGTTTGGAGAATCCACTTCCAGGAGCGGCCGCCCAGGGTGAATGGGTATCTGGTCGGGACAGACAGCCATGGCTGCCCGCTCCCATGTTAGGGCCCGCTCGAGGGGCACCCACCAAATCAGTGTCTCTTCTGGTGGGCCCCCGATGTGGCTGGCCCCTTGCAGAACCTCCTCCTGCCCTGGCCACGGGAAGCAGCCGCAGGGACCAGAGCCTTCCCAGACACCCATGCAGGGGCGCAGCCAGAGGCCCCCGAGGGCCTACCCAGGCTAACTGGGGAGCAGGAAGGAGCCTGCAAGCCCACGGCCACTTGCACCTGAAAGCAACACCTGGGCAGGGCCAAGCGGTGCCACTCTGGTCACCCCATTTCCGGACCCTGAGGCCACCAGGCTTTTCAAAGCCAAGGATCGGCTGGAGGATCCTGCAGCTCGGCAGCCGGGGGTGGGGTGGACAGGGGGGATCTGACTTCCCAGAAGGGTGCAGAGGCCAGCAGAGGTGGGGGGCATCAGATATGGCTTCCCACCATCCCCACCCAAAGGTCCAGGACAAGCCCCTCCTGAAACCCGGCACGGCGGCCTCCTCCGCTGCTGCCTGCACCTGTCCCCGTCTTCCCACGCCCTCTGCGGCCCCGGGAACAGAACCTGGGTTTCTTCTGTGAGAAGCCAGGCAAGGGGAGGCTGCCCCAGCCGCCTTCCTGGTCTCCGGCAGAGTTCCACAAACTGCAGGACCAGGTCACACTCAGAAAACTATAGGTTCTCTCCTGACACCAAGGAATGTTAAAAATACTCTCCTTACTGCAAAACCTCCAGCAGAAAGGGCTAATTTACTATGACTTAGAATTTCCTTCCGGCGGTGGCTAATATCACCTGTGCTACGGGAAATGGGAGCAATTAACAGTGTTCAAACGCCCGGGAGTCAGGCTCCGTAACAGGGCAACCCCTTTAGAAGGCGCTTAAAGGGCCTAAAAAGATGCACTGTGCCCACCCCCCCAGCTGCAGGCACGAAGGCCCCCGCCGGCCAAACCTCCCGGGAGAACTGGACAGAAACTAAGTCCATCTGAAGCCAATGGTAACCTGCTCCCTAAGCCTCTCCTGTCACCCCCAATCTCTAGACAGTACGAGGCAGAGTCAGGAAGTTAGATCTGGGCGAGAAGACAAAAGCCAAGCATCGGCTCCAGTTCCCAACGCCAAGCGCCTGCTCGGAGGAGGCGGCCCCCGGCCCAGCCCTGGTCAAGGGCCCCGTCCCCAGGACAGCCTTGAGGAGCCGGACGCCGGCGCGGCCTTGCAGAATGGCATCTGGCTCCAGTTCCAGCCAAGGCTATTTGGTGCCACACGGCCCCCAAGTGTTCCCTGCGTATCAGACCCCACCCCTGAAAACTCCTAAAACGCGTTCCCTTCAGACACGGTCCCGTCTGCAAGGGGCTGTGAGGGGGCCGTAGGGTAAAACGGGCCTCGGCGTTGGGGCGTGCCTGCGCCAGGCTCCCGGGCTCGGAATGGTGGCGGGGGCCCACACAGCAGCTCAAGACCCCCCGGCCCTGGAATATGCCGGGCCAACAGCCCCTCTGGCTCTGGTGCCTCCTGGTGTTGCCCGTCTGCTCCGGCGAGCTGTGGGAAGCACCCCTCGGCCTCCCCACAGACCCCAGAGGCGCGTCCCAGACCAGGGGGCTTCTCCAGGGGCAGCGGAGCAGGTGGGCCACGGCAGCAGCTTGCCCCACACTTGGGTCCGCCCCAGAGGCCCCGCCTTACCTTGCCGAAGCTGCCCTTCCCGATGGCCCGCAGGATCTGGAAGTGGTCGAAGTTCACTGCAGAGTGAAGCAAAGGGTCCCGGTGAGACGGGCAGGATGGCCCCTGAGCCCAGCACAAGCCCCCAGCCCGAGCAGCCCCCCGACTCGTGTAGCTCCCCAGCACCCTCCACCACCCCTGTGGGAAGCCCCTGCAGCCCCCCGCAGCCCTCTGTACAAAGGGTCAGTCTTGGCCTGGCTAAAGGCTGAACTCTGCTCGTGTCCAAGGCGAAGGGCCCTGAGCCAAGGCAGCACAGACGGGTTCTGGGGCTCCAGGTGGAGCCCTTCCAGGCTCATTAGACCCAAGAGGCTCAGTCCAGGGTGAAGACTAGAGACTGGAGAGCACATGAGCCGTGCAAACGGGGCACCTGGAGCACCCAGACCTGGCTCAGCTTCAGCCCCCGTCACCCCAGCAACTCCCCACCTGAAGGCTGCCCCTGCCCTGTAAAGACCAGCAACCAGGCCCACCCCAGGGACAACGCCCCTACTCCAACAGCGCCTCCCCTGGCTCTGGCCAAAGGGCCGGGGGTAGCACCTGCCACGGAGGCCACCTGGAGGTGACACAGGCCCTGGCTGGGGGCTTTGCTGGGCGAGCCTCAGGGGAACCCTGAAAACCGTCCCACTGCTGGGCAGTGGAGGGAAAAGGCCCAGGTGTGGCCACGTGAATCGGCAATCAGTCAGTGAACCACGGATTAATGAGTCGGCAATCAGTCAGTGAATCAGGAGAGAAGCGCCGATTGCTCGGTCGTCAGTGATCGATCAGCGAAGCAATGACTCGTGCTCAACGAGCCAGCGATGGAGTACGGCTCTGAGCTCCTCTGCTGTCCACAGAAGCCCTGTGAGGCGTGTCCCACGGGGCCTCCGGGAAACCTCAGCAGTGCCCATTTCTGTTGACAGAGCCCTGCCAGGCGGCAACCACTTTCCTGACGGTCTCGGCCCTCGTGGAAAGCCCTGCCCTGCCGTGTACTCCAGTGTCCCCGGAGATCTTCATCCAGGACTATGTGCCCCTGTCAGAGCCCACCTGTATTCTTTTCTTTTTTGGATGACAGGTACCTTAAGTCTCTTTTTTACTTTATTTTGTACATTTAATAATTGAAAATATAAACAATTAAAAACTAAAAAGTAAATGCAGATGAATAAATACATACATTTCTCAATTAAATGTAATGGATACACATAAAAATTTTTTTTAATCAAACAATATGTTACACAATATATTTGATTCATAGTAACATATTCATACAGTATTTGTCCTTTTGTGTCTGGCTTGCTTCACTCAACATAATGTCCTCCAGGTTCATCCATGTTGCCATATGCTTTACGACTTCATTTCTTCTTACAGCTGCATAATATTCCATCGTGTGAATAGACCACAGTTTGTTTATCCATTCGTCTGTTGATGGACACCTGGGCTGTTTCCAGCTTTTGGCAATGGTGAATAATGTGGCTATGAACATCGGTGTGCAGATGTCTGTTCGTGTCACTGCTCTCAGTTCTTCTGGGTATATACCCAGTAGTGGTATTGCAGGGTCACAGGGCAAGTCTATATTCAACTTCTTTAGGAACTGCCAAACAGTCCTCCATAGTGGCTATACCATCCTGCATTCCCACCAACAGTGAAGAAGTGTTCCTATCTCTCCACATCCTCTCCAACACTTGTAGTTCTGTCTTTTTAATAGTGGCCATTCTGATAGGTGTGAAGTGATATCTCATTGTAGTTTTGATTTGCATTCCCCTAATCATGAGTGATGTTGAGCATTTCTTCATGTGTTTTTTTGCCATTTGTATTTCTTCTTTGGAGAAATGTCTATTCAAGTCTTTTGCCCAATTTTTAATTGGGTCGTTTGTCTTTTTATTGTTGAGTTGTAACATTTTTTTATAAATCCTTGATATTAAACCCTTATCAGATATGTGATTTCCAAATATTTTTTCCCATTGAGTTGGCTGCCTTTTCACCCTTCTGACAAAGTCCTGTAAGGTGCAAAAGTGTTTAATTTTGAGGAGGTCCCATTTATCTATTTTTTTCTTTTGTTGCACATGCTTTGGGTGTGAGGTCCAAGAAACCACCACCTACTACAAGGTCTTGAAGATGTTTCCCTACATTTTCTTCTAGTAGTTTTATGGTCCTGGCTTTTATATTTAGATCTTTGATCCATTTTGAGTTGATTCTTATATAGGGGGTGAAATAGGGGTCCTCTTTCATTCTTTTGGTTATAGATATCCAGTTCTCTCAACACCATTTGTTGAAGAGACTGTTTTTTCCCATCAGCGTGGGCTTGGTAGGTTTGTCAAAAACCAGTTGACTGTATAGGTGAGGGTATATTTCTGGGTTCTCAATTCTATTCCACTGATCGATGTGTCTATCTTTATGCCAGTACCATGCTGTTTTGACCACTGTAGCTTTGTAATATGTTTCAAGGTCAGGCAGTGAAATTCCTCCCACATTGCTCTTCTTTTTTAGAATACTTTTGGTTATTCGGGTGCACTTACTCTTCCAGATGAATTTGATAATTGCCTTCTCTAATTCTGTAAAGTAAGCTGTTGGGATTTGGATTGGTATTGCAATGAATCTATAAATCAGTTTGGGTAAGATTGACATCTTCACGATATTTATTCTTCCAATCCATGAACACAGAATGTCTGTCCATTTGTTTAGGGTCTTTTTAAATTTCTTTTAGCATTGTTCTGTAGTTTTCTGCATACATGTCCTGTACTTCTTTGGTTAAATTAACTCCTAGGTATTTGAGTCTTTTTGTTGCTATTGAAAATGGAATTTTTCCTCTGATTTCCTCTTCAGGTTGTTCAGTACTAGTGTACAAAAACATTACTGATTTTTGCGTGTTGATCTTGTATCCTGCCACTTTGCTGAACTCATTTATTAGTGAAAGCAGCTTTGTCGTGGATACTTCAAGATTTTCTAAGTACAGGATCATGTCATCTGCAAACAGTGAGAGTTTTACTTCCTCTTTTCCTATTTGGACACCTTTAATTTTTTTGTCTTGTCTAATTGCCCTCGCTAGAACTTCTAGTACAATGTTGAATAACAATGGTGACAGTGGGCATCCTTGTCTTGTTCCCGATCTTAGAGGGAAAGCTTTCAACTTTTCACCATTGAGTACGATGTTGGCTGTGGGTTTTTCATATATGCCTTTTATCATATTGAGGAATTTTCCCTTTATTCCTATCTTTTGAAGTGTTTTTATCAAAAAGATGCTGGATTTTGTCGAATGCCTTTTCTGCATCTATTGCGACCACCTGTGTTCTTGACCTGAAGCACTCCCGCCACATACAGGAGAGTCCTACGATGTCAACACGGGTTTTCTTCCCTACAGGGCTTGCATCGCAGCCAAGGGCTGGGTCCCAGCCTTGCCCTCGAGGGGCAGCAACGATCTATGTGCCAGGGAATCACAATAAGATTAAGTGCCAATTTTTCATCAGAAACATGGAGGCAAGAAGGCAGTGGGTTGAAATATTTAAAGTGCTGAAGGAAAACAACTGCCAGCCAAGAATTTTATATCTGGTGAGACTTTCTTTCAAAAATGAGTGAGAGATGAAGACATTCACAGATAAACAAAAGCTGAGGGAGTTCATCACTGCTAGACCTGTCTACAAGCATTGCAGGGAGTTCTTCAGACTGAAAGGAAAGGACCCTAGACTGTGGGTCAAAGCAGCATAAAGAAATAAAGACCTCTGGTAAAGGTAGCCACGTGGGTAATTACAAATGACAGTATTCTTGTATTGTATTTTTACTATTGTAACTCCACTTCTTACTTCTTACAGGTGTTAAAATGCAAATGCATAAAAAGTAATGATAAGTCTATGGTTTAGATATACAATGTAAAAAGATATAATTTATAACAAGTAAAAAAATGGTGGGGTGGCAGAGGGGTATAGGAACAGTGTAGGTGTATGTCTTTATAAGGTAAGTTGGTATCATGAAATATGATTGTTATATATTTAAGATGTTAAGTCTAAACACCATAGTAACCACAAAGAAAATGTGTAAAAATATATATATTCAGAAAGAAAAGAGAAGGGCTTCAAAATGGTACAGTACAAAAATCAAATATGAAAGTATGCATTAATGGAAGAATTAAGATTCAATGAAGGTATAATACAAAGACAAAATAGCAAAATGGCAGAAGAAAGTATTGCATTATCAATAGTTACTTTAAATGTGAATAGATTAAATTCACTACTCAAAAGGCAGAGATTGGCAGATAAAAGCATCAATACAACAAGAAAACAACAACTATAGATAAATATGCACCTAACAGCAGAGTTCCCAAAATATTTGAAGCAAATATTGACACACTTGAAGTAGAAATAGATGGTTCTACATTAATAGTAGGATATTTCAATATACTACTTTCAAAATGGATAGAACATCTAGACAGAATATCAATAAGGAAATAAAAGACTTGATCAATACTCTAAATCACCTAGACCTAACAGACATATACAGAACACTTCACCGAACAATAACAGAATCCACATTCTTCTCCAGTACACATGGATCATTCTCCAGGATAGACCATATGTTAGGTCACAAAAAAAGTTTTCAATAAATTCAAAAAATATTGAAGTCATATAATGTATCTTCTCCAACCACAATGGAATGAAGCTAGAAATTAATAACTGAGGGGAAAATGGAGAATTCACAAATATGTAGAAATTAACATATTCATAAACAACCAATGTGTCAAAGAAGAAATCACAAGGGAAATTGGGAAATGTCTCGAGGTAAATGAAATTGAAAACACAACTTCCCAAAACTTATGGGATGCAGCAAAGGCAGTGCTGAGAGGGACATTCATAGCTCTAAATGCTTACATTAAAATGAAGAAAGATTTCAAATCAGAGACCTAACCTCAAAAGTGGAGGATCTAGAAAAAGAACAGCAAACTAAACCCAAAGTGAGCAGAAGGAAGGAATTAACAAAACTAGAATGGAGATAAATAAAATAGATATTTAAAAACAATAGATCTGGTAACAGGCTCGCCATGGCGATGGATGGCGGCGCCGGCAGCATCCCTGAGCAGGAGGAGTCGGTGCTGTTCCGGCGGGGCACAGGACAGGCTTTATTCTTTTAGGGACCCCATTTATACTTACAGGCATACCTCAGTGATATTACTGGTTCCGTTCCAGACCACTGCAATAAAGCGAATATCGCAATAAAAGTGATGATTCTGACATTTGGGATGATACTGCATTGATAAAAGCCTATGATAAAGCTGTGGCTTCGTTTAAGCATGCTCTGAAGAATGGTGACATTTCTGAAGTTTCAGACAAACCAAAAGGCACACCTAAAAGAAAACCTGTTAAGAAGAATAAAAGCCAAAAAAAGAACATCACAACTCCATTGAAACAGTGGAAAGTTGGTGACAAATGTTCTGCCATTTGGTCAGAAGACGGCTGCGTTTACCCAGCTACCATTGCTTCAATTGGTTTTAAGAGAGATACCTGCATTGTGGTTTACACTGGGTATGGAAATAGAGAGGAGCAAAATCTGTCTGATTTACTTTTCCCGACCTTTGAAGGAGTTAATAATGTAGAACAAAATACTCAGGAGAATGAAAATGAGAGTCAACTTTCAACAGATGAAAGTGAGAACTCCTCCAAGTCTCCTGGAAATAAACCAAATAACATAAAGTCAAAAGCTACTCCATGGACCTCTTTTCTGCCTCCACCACCCCCCATGCCAGGATCCGGACAGGGACCAGGAAAGTCAGGCCTAAAATTCAATGGCCCACCACCTCCACCTCCACCTCCCTTCCTGTCATGCTGGCTGCCTCCACTTCCTTCTGGACCACCAATACTTCCCCCTCCACCTACCATATGTCCAGATCCTTTTGATGATGCTGATGCTTTGGGAAGCATGTTAATCTCTTGGTACATGAGTGGCTATCATACTGGCTATTATCTGGGTTTCAAACAAAATCAAAAAGAAGGAAGATCCTCGCATTTAAATTAGGAGTAAGTCTGCCGTCACGATACAAGTGAATCTCACTTTTATACATATTTTGTGCTTTTCAGAAAACAAATGTTTAAAATTGAAATGTTAAAGTTAATAACAATATTAAAAACACTTTGATGCCAAAACTATTAGATAAAAGGCTGTTCCCATCCCCATTAGATTTTCCTCATGGTGCTGAAGTATCATCTCACCACATACTTGCTGACCGGTGGTGTGGCAAAAATATGTCTTTACAATAAAGAGATCCCTAGAATCAACGATGAAACTTTGCATCACTTTTAGTCAGAACAAACAGACATGCCTTCTAATTTGTGATGCAATATGAAGTGCAGTGTGTTACTTATGAAGTGCTCTGGTCCAAGAAGGTTAACCAGAATTTAATCAAAGCAATATTAATGGGATTATGTATTAAACCCATTATAAGGGATAAAGAAACAAGTTAAATGACACCACAGAAGAAAGGATCAGACAGCCAGTATATAGAGTGTTATAGAAAATAACTGGCCTCATCTCTTCAGAAAATCAATGTCATAAAAGAAAAAAAGGAGGCAGAGTAAGTAACTGTTCTAGATTGAAAGAGATATAAAAGATATAACAGTGGGAGTGGATGTAGCTAAGTGGTTGAGTGCATGCTTCCCATGTATGAGATCCTGGGTTCAATCCCCAGTACCTCCTAAAAAAAAAAAAGTATGCATAACAGCTAAATGCAGTGTGGCATCCTGGATTGGACCCAGGTTTGAAAAACCATCTATAAAAGACAGGGGACACTGAGGAAATTTGAAAATGGACTGGATTTTAAATGAGGTAATTCTTGCTAATTTTATGAGCTGTGAAAAAGTATTTATCAGAAAATGTCTTTTTTTTTAAATTTGCATGCTGACAGGATTAGGAGTGAAATGTTACAATGTCTTTAAAATGGTTTAGCAAAATGAAGATACGTGTGTGTCCATGAAGCACATACGGCAAAATGTTAATTATTGAACCTATATTCATTGTACTGGTTTTTTCCCTATTTTCTGTATGTTTGAAAAGTACGTAATAAAAATGTCTACTATTTAAAAAATAAAAAAAATAAAAAATAAATAAAACAATAGAGAAAACTAACAAAATCAAAAGTTGGTTCTTTGAAACGATCAGAAAAATCAATAAACCCTTTAGCTAGAGTGACAATGAAAAAAAGAAGAGAGGATGCAAATAACTAAAATCAGAAATGACAAGGGGGACATTACTACTGACATCACAGAAATGAAAATGATTATAAGAGGATACTATGAACAACTGTATGCCAACAGATTAGATAACCTAGAGGAAATGGAAAAATTCCTAGAAACACGCCATGTGATGGTTAGGCCAGTGTGTCAACTCAGCCAGGTGATAGTGCCCAGTTGTCTGGTCAAGCAAGCACTGGGCTAATTGTAATACAAGGACATTTCATGGACTTTAATCATCAGTGAGTTGATTGTACAGATGGCTGGTTACATCTCCAATCAACTGAGGAGCTTGCCATCAGCAATCAGTTGAAGGCCTTAAAAGGGGAAGTGATTTTAGCATTCAGAGAGAATTCCCATCTCTACTACATACAGCCAGTGTCTCCTGGGAACTCATTAAAGATCTTCATGGAAGCCCCTGGTTTGCAGCCTACCCTACAGAATTTGGACTTGTGCATCCCACGGTCGCGTGAGAGAATTTTATAAAATCTCATATTATTAAGAGATCTCTCCTGTTGGTTCTGTTTCCCTAGAGAACCCTGATAACACACACCAACTGCCTACAATGACTCAAGAAGAAATACAAGATCTCAACAAACCAATAACAAGTAAAAAGATTGACTCAATCATCAAAAACCTCCCAACAAAGAAAACCTCAGGACCAGATGGCTTCAAAGTGACTTTTACCAAACATTCCGAGAAGAATTAACACCAAACCTGCTCAAACTCTTCCAAAATTTGAATAGGAGGGAACGTTCCCTAATTTACTCTACAAGGCCAACATCACCCTCATACCAAAGTTAGATAAAGATACCACAAGAAAAGAAAATTATAGACCAGTATACCTTATGAATATACATGCAGATCCCCCCCCAAAATATGAGCAAACTGAATCCAACAGCACATTAAGAGAATTATACACCATGATCAGGTGGGATTTATACCAGATTTGCCAGGGTGGCTCAACATAAGACAGTATCAGTTAACGTAATACACCACAGAGGCAGGGGGCAAAGGCGTGTCCAGGAGACAGGCCAGGGCCCCCCAGCCCCCCACCGCCCTCGCCGCTGCACGAGAAGAGCCCCTTCTGGGTTCCTGTCCTGCCAGCCTTCTGCCACCAGCCGGCTGCTCCCGGGAGGACCAAGGAGGCCACCTCCAGCCAGCCGCCTTCTTGCCAGCTTCTCCAGTCCTGTGCTGCCCGCCGTCTCCCTGGGCCTGGGGCAGGGGCAGGGCCCTGCACAGGAGCCCTGAGGTCAACGGTGGTGGGGAGCAAGGGAGGGGGAGGAGGGCAGAGGGCGTCAGGAACTATCACAGGCCTGGGGTGGGGGCTGCAGTGCATGCCCCCAGCTCACCCAGTTTCCCCAGGCCCAGGGCCCCATGTACCGCCTCAGCCACCCCTGACCCAGGCCGGGGGCAGAGGGCGCGGCCCAGGCCCGCCCCCAGGTGGGGGGCAGCGTACCTGCAGGGGGAGCCTGCTGGACATGGACACGGGCCTGGACCTTGGGTCCATGAGGTGGGTCACGGGGAGTGAGCTGGGGGCCAAAGGAATCTCTGCAGCAGAGGAAAGGGGTGGGGCAGAAGGCACAGACAGCCCACCTCAGCCCTCACGCACCTCCCACGCGCCCTGCGAGCCCGGGACGTGGGCGCACGGCCTGGGGCTCTGTGGACCAGGATCTGAGGGAAAGTGCCAGCAGCACCACCAGCCGCTCCGGCCCCGCCGTGGCTCCTGTGGTCTGAGCACGGCTGCCCCACTTCCGACGACAAGCCAGGCGGGCAGCCCCATGCTTGGGGACAGCAGCTGCGCTTTCAGCCAAGCCCTGCTCGGAGGTCCGGCCGGGAGCACAGCAGCGAGCCTCAGGCCCCCACGGGCTGACCAGTCTCTGCTGCACTCTGCTGCCACCCGCCCTGGGGTCCCGGGAACAGGCTCCACTGCAGCACCACATCTGGGCTTCATCTCCCACCTGCCCCGGAGCCACAGCGGGTCTCGCAGCCCCTCCTGGGCCGGCCCTACCCCTCAGTGGCCCCGATGAAGGAGGCGGCCCCTGCAGAGGGCGGAGGAGTAGGTAGGGGGCCAGGAAGGTGGGGGAGCACCATCCCGGGCCCCTCTTCTCTGGGTGGGCTGTGGGAGCCCCAGAGACGTCCTCTGGCCCCACCTCACCCGATTTCAGCCTCAGACACGGACCAGCCCTGAGGGACAGACGCTGCGCCCAGCCCCCAGCACCCATGTGGTCCACTCCGCGCCGTGGAAGGCTGGCGGCCGCCCACACACAAGCCCCCCACCCTCCACCCCTCTTGGTCAGGCAGCCTCAGCCCACCATGCTTTCCCAGCGGCCTCGGGGCCCCTCAAGACCCCACCCACAGGGAGGACCCAGTTCCCTCTAAGCGCTCCAGGCCCTAAAAGAAGAGGTGAGAGAAAACTGAGCGTTCGGGGGACACGCTAGGGCGGACAGCGAGGCGGGGAGTGGTGAGGGAACGCCCTTTTCTCAAGGCGTCAGGCTGGCATTTTGGGGGCTGCCACTCGCAGAGGCCAGGGCGGGAGCCCGGGGGCTGACGGGGCGGCCGGGCCTGCTGCCTTCGTCCTCGCTTTTCGCTGTCGGTGCATTTCCCATCGCTGCCCTAGAGCGGGTAGGCGGGAACTGCCGCTCGGCTCCCACGCCCTGGGCGCTGAGGCTCAGAGCTGCGGGCGCCACACGACAGGGGGTTCTCAGGCCAGAAACCAGGGGCCGGAAACCAAGGCGTCGGCACGAAGGGTCTGCCCCACGCCCCCTCCTCCCTTTCCGCACGCCTCGGCCCACAGGGCGTCTGTCTGTCCCACTCTCCCCTCCTTATGAGGACCAGGCCCACCCTACATCACATCCCCAAGACGACATTTCCAAACAAGGCCGCGCTCACGGGGCCAGGGGTTAGGGCAGGACGTGTCCTTTTAGGGGACCCAGTTCAACCCAGTCCGCCCTACGTCTGCACATCTCTCCTGCAGGAGCCAGGTGCCGCGTTAACCCCTTGTCGTCTGCATGTCACGCCTGCAAGGAGCTGGCACAGCTCAAAGCCCTAAGTCCACCTTCACTTAAGGCGTAACACAGACTCTTCCTGGCACAGAAATATTTTTTTTTAAATCAAGGATTCTTAAAATATTTATTGTCCAAGGAAAAATTTTATTTTGCAGGCTCGGCAATCAATAGCAAATTACAGCATAGTGTTTGCTATGAACATAGGTCATCTTGAGCCAAATGAGTGGGGTGGGGGGGTAGGTTTTCTCACAGGCGTTGCTGCTAATTCCATCTCCACAGTGTGAGCCACCGAGCAAGGCCTCCGGCATTTTCCGGACCTACAACGGGCACAGGCCGGGCCCTGGGACAGGGCTCATGTCCTGATGGGAACCCAGCAACCACCGATGGATTTATCCACAACAGGTCTCTGTGCCACGACGGGCTGAGGGGTGCTTGGGCTCTGTTCTCAGGGAGCTGCCCACCCGAGCCCACCCGAGCTGACCCGGGCTCCAAAGCTTCCCTCGGAGCAAAGCCCATGAAAGAAGAGGCCATCCCTGCTCCCGCGGCCTCGTTTCCTCACCACAGGCTCTGTAATTTGAACAATCAGTTTCCCCCAGGAGCCCCTGGCACGGGCACTGGGTCCTGCGTCACGGGCCCTGGCAGGGCACGTGGCAGGGGCCGAGCTGTCCGTGGATGCCACTCCCCCCCCCCGGGCCTTCCCTCGTGCTGGACCTGCTCCAACCCACCCTGCTCTCCAGGAAGGCGCCAGGAAGCCTCTGCCAGGCCCCCAGGCAGGGTCTGGGGCCTCCCTGCGCCCCCAGTGTGCTCACCCTCTGCTCTGGAGCTTGTCTTTGACCCCAACAGTGGAGCCCCCAGGGCAGCCCTGTGTCCCCCCAGCCCCAGCACCCTCCCCTCCCTTTTCAGGAGCTGGGGTTCAGCTCCAAGGAAGAGACAGCCCCCGGAGTCCCTAAGTTCAGAACACTTCGGGTTTCCCGTGCCCAGGAGTGCTCCCAGAGCCCAGGGCCTGCGTGGCCTGAGACCCCGGGTCCTGTGAGCAAGCACTGGGGGGTGCAGTGCCCGCGGTCTCCCAACCCCACAGGCACTTACAGTAAAAGCCTCAGCCTATAAAGCCTACTTAGCGGCAGCCTCCAAACGGCCTTTGTGTGTGCAGGATCCTGGCAGGCCTAGAATTGTGTCCCGTTTCCTATTGACAGCTGCAGACGGCGCCGGAAACTACCATGAATTAGTGATCACAGCAGTGCCTGGTCGATGTAGCTGTCTCCAGCGCTGCCTCCAGGCAGGGGCGCGCCCCCAGGCATGCAGGGACTCAGACACCGGGACGGCCTGGTGGGAGCCTCAGCTGGGGCAGCGGACTCGCGCTCCCCTCCCCACCCCCTGGTTTGCGCAGCAAACACCTTGGGTCCCGCCCGGGGTGGGGAGGGGGGACAGGGTGGGGAGGGGAATGAAGGCAGCGCCTGCCCCGGCTGGTCCTGCGCCCACCCCCCTGCAAACCGAGGTGCCCCCCAGCGCCCCGGCCCTGCCCCCACCCCCTCGGCAGTGCCCCCACCCCCACCTGACCTTGGAAACCCCACTCCTCTACAAGAGCTGTACAGGAGGGGTCCGGGTCTGAGGGCTTTCCAGGGTGGGGCGGCCTCCCTTGGGGTGTCCCCCAGAGGCTGCACAGCCAATTCACGGAGCTCTCTGAGGGACAGAGAGACCTGGAGAGAGGGGAAGGGGCAGCTCTTCCCAGCTGCCAGCTCTGGTCCCAGAAGCTCCTTCCAGCACATGGGGGCGCTGCTGGGGCTGGGAGCTGGCAACACAGGGAGAAGGGCCCAGAGGTGCAGGGGAAAACCTCGAGTCCTGCTGGAGGAGGTTCTGGGCTCCCGAGTCCTCCAGACCACGGCAGCCCCCTTCCCTCACCAGGTGCCACCCCTACCTCGTCCCTGCTCGGGCCATCCCATCTGCCAGGCCCCAGTGGGGTCCCTGCCCCCTGCCCCTAGACTCCCCCACAGCACCACCGGCACCTCCCCAGCAGACGAGAGCTCTGCATTTGAGGCGCAGCATGTGCCCCACGGGAGCTCGCGGTGGAAGCTGGGAGCCCAGCAATGGATCTGCCCTGGCGAGAGCTGGCCAAGGGAGTGATGCCAGGATGGGGCCACGGCCAGGGCCTGTGTCAGCAACCTCCAGCCCCTCCCCCGAAGGCCCCAGGCAGCCCTGGGCACCAGGGAGCCACCCCACACACACAGAGGCCCCCTGGGTCAGGCAGGAGGGGCATCCGTGCTGCTGCGGTCACCGAGGCGTCCACCCCAGGTGGGGAGGGGTGGCCTGGAGCCCGCCTGCAAGTGGGAAGGGTCCTGGAGTCAGCTCCAGCGTGTCTCGAGGCCGGACTCGACAGGAGGAAGCCCTGTGCGTCCCTCTGTCCTTCCATCTGCCTGTCTGCAGCCTCTGCCCACCCCACCCCCCACGTGTGGGGCCAGCCATGGGGCAGAAGTGCCACCCAAGGGCGAAGCAGAGACTGAGACTGGCAGCTCTGCTCGAGCTCCTCCGGGGCACGTGACACGCCGGCCTCGGGGTCTGGGGTCCAGGTCCCAAGTGGCAGCTGCTGTGGGTCAGTGACTGGGGCGCACGGGAAATGCCACGCCATCGTCACCACTCTCCTGGCCTCTCCAGCTGTCACTACCTCCACCCTTCCCAGCACTGCACCGAGGCCCAGTGGCACCTTCTCCCCAGGACTTCAACGGAACACACAACGATGTGTTCCCAGCACGCCCCTAAGACGCGATGCCCAGCTCTGTGCCGGCCGAGAGAAGGGCTTGGGAAACACCAGGAGCCCACACCAGCCGAGCCCACCGGCTGAGCCCATGCCAGCCGAGCCCACTGCGGCCCCTCCCCTCCGCTGTCACCCAGCGGGCAGCCCGCCCAATGGCGTGGGCAGGCCCAGGAGGCTGCTGAGGCCGTGCCTCCCCCCCACAGAAGCTCTACCTGGCACGGGAGGGGGTGCGAACTCAGGTCTAATTTGCACACCCATTAGCACTTTTGCAGAATTGAAAACACCTTTCTCAGAATTGCAGACAATGCACAGCATGGCCCTCCCAGCCTCCCTTTTCCCACTGGGCTCTGGTCTGCACAGCGGACAGCAGGGTGGCTCATGCCATCCCGTGGCCCCGACCCCTGCCAAGGAGGCCAGCAAGTCCAGCCTGCGGCCGCCTGCTCCACAAAGACCCCCTCAGGCCTGCCACAGGCACCAAGGTTGCTTCTCAGGGGCCCAGTGCCCACATCCAGGAGGGGCGGCTATGGCCTTGCAGGGCACGGCACTGCCATCTTACAAAGAAATTTCATCCCACGTAAGACACAGGGGCGTTGAGAGCAGGACGCTCACCGGGAGAGAATTTTACTCCAAAGTGCTTATGATGGATGTTAGGGGAAGACTGACCCCAGTCGAAGCGTCTGCCCCAAGACCAGTTACTGATTTGGAGGCGCCCGGTTGAGGGCACCGGGGCCTGGTCGCATAGCTCCCACCCCTGGTGAGGACAGGCCGCCAGGTGCCAGGACCAGACGGCCGTGCTGGGGCAGCAGCTGCGCACGGGCCCATGACGTCCCCCGCAGCCAGGCCCGGCAGGGAGGGGCCACAGTGGAGCACGAGCTGCCCCCACCCCGCAGACCAGCCCTCCGCCGAGCCCGGGCCCAGGGCAGGTACATGGGCCCGCGGCCACTCTCCTGACCGCCATCCCTTCCTGCCTCTGGCTGGTCATCACAGGTGGCCAGAGGGAGGGTCCTCAGCCTGGAGGCCGGTGCGGGGTGCCCGCCAGCCGGGAGGGCCCCCACCATGCCCTGGGGAACCCGGCCCCACCCACATCCCCCGCCTCCAAGGTTCTCAGCCCCCAGGGATGGGGCAGGGTCCCCCAATTCACCCTGCGGCAAAGGGCTCCATAATGCTTGGTCATTGCCATGGCGACCAGCACAGCACAGCCACACAGAGCATCTGCAGTGTCTCCACACTCACAGCAGCGTGCCACGTTTACACACTCACACAACCACACCACGAACTTACACCCACTTAGAGACACATGCTCATGCACACCCGGGCACTCTCACATCCACACACATTCATGCACATAGTCCACACACACACACACCAACAGTCACTGTCACACTCATGCACTCATGCACTCACGCTCATGCTCACACACATATGCACACTCACACTCACTCCAACACATGCAGGAGGTCTTGGTGCGCCCTCTCCAGGCTCAGGGGACTTGGGGTGTGGCGCCCATTCACCCCTGTGACAGCGCAGGTGGCCATCCTCGGTCTCCCGGCCTGGGCTGACCCCCCGACAGGCTCCCTGAGCAAGATGGACCCCGTCCCCACGGCAGGAGGCGGTCACCACACCTGCTTCTGGCCCACGTGCTCACCTCCTGTTCAAGGATGGCCGCACGCTGCGTGGGCCCGGGGAGGGCCAGCACAGGCCCCAGCCCTGCTGCAGACCCCCGCACGGCCCCCGCCCCACACAGCACGGCCAGTGACATTCACTGCTGCGGCAGCCGTGCAGCAGCCCAAAAGAGAGGGGCACGAGGCCAGCAAAGCGGGCAGACCCTGCGGCCAGCTCCCCATTACCCAGGGATGTAGCCTGTGGAATCTTCCAAACTTCCATCCAACAGGAGCCGCTAACAATGCGTTATGGCGAGGTCACGCTTGGTTTCCCCCCAAATCCAGCCCCAACATCTTCTCTCTGGCTTCAGGCGCCCCCATACTGCCTGGCTGCGCCCCCGCCTCCGGCCGCCTGGTCCCACCGTGGAGCCCATCAGGTCAGGCCCTGGCTGGCAGGCGCAAGCCCGTGGACACAGCACCCAGTGGAGCCGCCCTCCCCACACCGCACCCCAAGACCTTGCCCTGACCGAGACGATGCCCCCCGACAGTGAGTGCAGGGGAGGCCAAGTCCCAGCACCTGCTCCCTCCAGATCCCGGCTCCAGGCCCAAACCCACAGGCAGCCTCCGTGGAAACGTCCTGGGTGACGGCAGAGCCGTGAAGACTCAGCTGCCAAGCCCCAGCCCTGGCACCAAGCCCTATGCCCCAGCTGCAGACCCGATGCCAGACCCAGGCCCACGCCTGAGAACCCCACATTGAATCCACAGGAATTCTGGGTGCACGGTCATGAACGAGGAAAGCTGGCAAAGGAGGTCCAAACTCAGGAGTCTCGGGGAGGCCGGACACTCCAAACGCCAGGTGGGGTCAGCTCTGAGCCACGGCGCCTGGGCCTGAGCAGAGGAATGGCAGGGACCCCCAAAATCCTCACGGCCCCCCTTCCTGAGTAGCTGGGAGAGTCAGAGGGTCACGTCGTTCTCATCTGATGATTTTCCTGGTCTGGCCCCAGGATGCCCCCTTAGCACGGAGGCGTTCGTAGAGCTGAACGGAGTCAGCCTGGGAACAGAGGCTGTGGCTGGTCCAGGGGAGCACAAATTCCCTTCCCTGCCACAGTGCTGGCAATGTCGGGAATGAAATCCACAGCGTCTGACGAGCTGCAGAAACCCCACCTTTCTGGGCACAATGGGCAAAAAGCACACGTCGATGGCTCACGCCAGCCAAGGGACCCAGCCAGAACTGCCGCCAGCCGTTTTCAACCCTATCACGAAATATTGGATGCCTAGAAATCACCAATGGAGTAAAACAGCCCGAGACCAGGGCGTGGCCAGGCACATCGTGGCCTGTGAGTCCCTCCACGCCGCCTGGACTCTGGCTCCCAGCCTGTGCTTGCCGTCCAGGTTTAACGCAGGTGGCCTGGCGGCAGTTTGCTTCTGAATATTCCATGACTTCCAAGCCACACCTGTCCTGGGGCCGGATGTTCGCTCAGCACAGCTTTGTGGTCTGCCTCGCGTATTTCACGGCTGTAGAGGCTTCCGTGGCACTGAATGATCATGACTGGTTTGTTCTTTCTCGGGGTGGTGGGCTTGGGGGTAGTCTCCCGCTCAGCACTGTCACAGACGGTGTCCAGGGCATTTCCGCGAAGGTCCCGGGATATGAGCTTCCTGCGGCAGCTGTAACAAATGACCCCAAATGTGGCAGCTGAAAACAACACACGCGCCTCCTCCTACCGTTCCGGAGGTCGGGTGTCCAGTCGGTCTCCGTGGGCTAAAGCCGAGGGTCCTCAGGGCTGCTTCCTCTGCAGGCTCTGGCAGAATCCATCCTCGCCTGTCCAGCCTCCTCTGCTCGTGGCCCCTCCTCCATCCCCCACTCTCCCTTGACTCTGAGCCCCACTCTTTAGGGCCCCTGTGACATCAGCAGCACCTGGGCAGTCCAGGAGAGTCTCCCATCTCAACATCCCTTCGTCCCACCTGCCAAGCCAGGTGCCGTGTTCACAGGTTCTGGGGCTCGGCCGTGGACACCTTTGTGTCGCTCAGTCAACCACACCTTGAAAACGTGAAATTCCTGTAGGAGCTCCAGGAGGAGGGTCAGGTCAAGGGACGGAGAGGTCCTGGGAAGCAGGTTGGGGCCAAAGGGTTCCTCACCACGGAGC
Source organism: Tolypeutes matacus (assembly GCA_026826555.1). Classification (NCBI taxonomy): domain Eukaryota; kingdom Metazoa; phylum Chordata; class Mammalia; order Cingulata; family Chlamyphoridae; genus Tolypeutes; species Tolypeutes matacus. The sequence goes on from JAKSZT010054544.1 coordinate 14,975,036, forward strand.
TTTCTGGAAGGCTGAGGCTGTGCCGTCTCTCACCACAGTAGGCTGCCAACCACCTTCCAGCAGGTAGCTCAAAAACCATGCCCCTCTCCTGCCCAAAGGGTCCAGGCTGCTCGCTCCTCTGGAGTTACTGCCCAGGGCAGGCTGTGCCCGGGGTCTGGGGGCAGGATGAGTGGGGGTAGGTGGGACTTGGGGGGCACGGGGGCCTGTGCAAAGGCAGAGCAGGTTCTGCCCACAATGCCCAGCAGAGAGCGCTGGGCCAGGGCAGGACCGCCTCGGGGTGGGAGGCTGCCGGGGGGGGTCGATGGGCTCAGGCAGGAATCCGTGAGCAGTCAAGCCCCACAGGAGGGGGTGCAGCACGCCGCCTGGCAGGGAAGCTCACGGGCATGGGTGAGTGTGTGCATGTGTACGTGTGTGCCAGGGTTCGCATTTGTGTGCATGGGTCGTGTCCATATGTGCATGTGTTTGCATTTGCACACGTGCATTTGCGGGTGCGTGTGTGCATGAGTGTGAGGGGACATGCAGATGGGATTTCCGGAGGTGGCTGGAGCCAGAGGAGGTGCTCAGAGGGGCAGGCCGTGGCCGGGGACGGAGAGCGGGCACGGGCAGAGGTTGCCCAAAGAGAACGTGTGGAGAGGAGGGGCTGGCGAGGTCCACGCCAGAACCAGGGCCCTCGGGGGAGACGGGCAAGGGCAGAAGGAGGGCAGTACCAGCAGCACTCAGAGGGTACCCTGACCCCAGGCTCCTTGGCTGCCCACGCCTTGACCTCCAGCGAGTCCTGGCGTCCTTGGCTGCTGGCCGCTTTCTCTGCCAAGTGACTCCCGCTGCCCTTGCCTATGTCCTGGAAACTGCCCAGTGTCAGGCAGCCTCCCCGCTCCCCCTGGGGCCCCGCACACCGTCCCCACCCAGCTCCAGGGTCTTCTAGCACCTGACTTGGGGTGCCCCTCTCCTGGGAGCTCCCCTTGGTACGAGACTAAAATCCAAACTCCTCCAAGGCCAACAGGGCCTTGCAAACGGGCCCCCTGGTGGTCCTCCTTCGGACCACCCTCTTGGGCCGCAGCTCACCAGCCCCCGCCCAGCCGGCCCCTTCAGGGCCCAGTTCTTGCCACACACCCCCTGGGCTGCTCCCCCTGGGCTTTGCAAGGTGGCCCCTGGAGATCGGACAGTGGTCCCCAACCCCCACCACCCGATCTCAGCAGTCCCCGCCCCCTGCAGCAGGACTGCGGAGCTGTAGAGAGCTAGGTGGTGGTCTACACTGGGACCACCGTGGTCTGAGCACAGACGGCCCAGGGACCCTGTCCTGGGTCCACCCAGAACCTCAGGCTGTGGCCCCATTTGGAGAGAGGGTCTTTGCAGCTGTAGTCACCAAGGTGAAAGCGGGGGCCTAAATCCCACGGCCGTGTCCTCCTAAGATGAGAAGACAGACGGACGGACAGCCTGGAGAAGTCCACACGTCCACACGGGCAGAGACTGGTGGGAAGGGGCTGTCAGCCAAGGAATGCCGGGACGCCAGCAGCGCTCGGGGAGCTCCCGGGAGGTGCCCACCTGCCCCTCGACTCTGCCCGCGGCGTCTGGGGCGGGGGAGAATCCGCTGCTGCTCTCAGCCCCCGTTCGTGGTGCTTGTTCCTGACAGATGCTCGGCAAGGGCTGCCTGGGGGCCCTGATGGAGAACGCGCCCACGGACGGGGGGGTGTCCCTGGGTCCTGAGAGCATTTGGGCGGGTGCTGCTGGCTCTCCTGGGCCCTCGGGGTAGGGGCGCTGGGGGAGGTTCCCGCTGGGCCCTCATTGGCCTGGGGCTCCGGTGGGTGAGGGGCCCATGTGCAGCCCCTGGCCAGGAGAGCAGACCGAGCCATCAAGGCTAACATGGAGCCCATTACCTCGCTTAGCCACACAGAACATTCCGGAGTGTGCCATCAGGGTGCTGAGCTTCCCTGTTAATTGCTAACCGCCAACTTTCTGGAACGTTGGGTCCTAGCAGGCAGTTAGCTTTAATGAACGAGCGTGTTCTCAACTGGCCTAGGAGGCCCCTTGGGCCCCACGTGTCAAACATTAATCCCAACGCCACCAGCCCTCCAGGGGCTGCCGTGGTCCCCTCGTCCCCAGACGCTGTGAGCCCCTGTGGCACCACTTCCAGACGGAGGCCTGCGGCACGTGGCCCAGGCGCAGAGGCCCCCCCTGCACTTACACTGACGTCCTAGGTTCCAGGCGCAGCTCCAGGCACGGCCGGTGCTGGTGGGCCGAGGGTGCCGGGCCCGTGAGGCCACGTCCTCCGAGCCACACAGACCAGACCCTGGTTTGGTCCCGGCAGCGCCAGCGGGACCCAGCCTGGTTCACCCATGAGGGTCGCACCCGCGTCCCCCCGTCTGCCCCCCGCCCCTGCCAGCGCCTGTGTGTGGGGAAATGAGCACCACCCCAACCCCAGCCTCCCCTGGACACGGCCCGTCTCCCCGGTCAGCACCACCAGCACCCCCATGGGGGGCGGCCAGGTGCTCCCCCACGGCCACCCCGCTCGCCGGTCCTCAGGTGTGCCGCAGGGGCCTCTTCCCAGCCCCTCACCTGGGACAGGTGTGCTGCCGCAGCTCACCCCAACAACAAGCACCGTCAGAGATCAGCACGACGCCCACGGGACGCCCAGCCTGGGCACTGGGGATGACGAGTGGGCACGTGGACCTGGTGCAAGTGGGGGGATGAGCCCGGGGCTCGAGGGAGCCTCGGACCCCAGGATGCACCTGCAGGTCCCGCACAGGGGCGGCCGCCGCCTCGTTCGCAAGGCCCCGGAAGCCACAGCGCCAGCGAGCAGGGGCACTGTGCTCTAGACGGCGTGGGCAGAGTGGGCAGGCGCTGGGGGCGTCAACCCACACACGTGCCCCCACGGGAGGCCTCGTCTCGGGCTGGGCAGCGGGGCGGCTGCTGGTCAATTAGCAAACAGAACAAGGCGTCCTTCCACCGGGAGGTGCGTTTCAGGGCACGCAGACCCTGCTCGCGGCGACTCCAGCCTGGTGGGCGAGGCCAGGTAAGGCGGGGAGACAGGCCCCTAGTGCGGGACGTGGAGCCGCTGGCTGGGAGCACAGAGGCCACAGAGGGCAGCCGGGCCGTCACCAGGCTCCGGCAGACAGACGCTGGTGTGGGGCCGGGCAGCCTTGTGTGGGAGGGGCCTCCGCGCCCTGGGTGGGCTGACGAGGTGGGAGGGGTGCACAGTCAGCTGGGCGCCTCCTGAGGGGAGGGGGCTCTAGAACTTTCCTCAGGACCCAGTCCTGTTTGGACATCTCTGCTGGGCCAAGGGGCCAAAGGAAAACTGCGAGGCCCCACTGGTGGGCTGGGGGGCTGGAAAATCTGGGGGGCTTGGATGCACATGGAGGGGGCGCGTTACCCAGGGGGACGCCCACGCCTGTCCCCTCGTGGGACCTGGCTGTACCCCCACACCAGCAAGGGGGGGGCATCAGTTTTATGCAGAGCACTCGCTAGCTCCTTACTGTCCGAGGTGGCCGCGCCGGGGCGGAGGGGCGCCAGGGCGGTCGCTGGTCACGTATTTTCTTTAAGAAGAGACACAGCAGCGACTGTGCAGTTAGGGCAGCTTTGTTCTGCCCCTTGTACTCTGGACATGATGCACACCAAGCCTGTATTTTATTCGCACGCAGCCAAGCCGCCAGGTGGGGCCAGGACTCCGTGACTCCCACATCAGAACGGCAGGTTCCATCCCAAAAGGTGTCGCCCAGTATGACCGCCTGAAGCCGCTCGGGGTAGCGGCAGAGAGTCGGTGATGGGCGTCTGCCCGCTCCTTCCCGCGGCAGCCCCGGCTGTCCACGTGAAACCCACTGCCCACATTCTGCACCAGCCACACCCACTGAGCCCCTGGCACAGCCGGGACCCCCAAGCTCTCCTCCTCGTGCCGGTGCTGTCCCTTCCCCCTGAAGCCACGTTGATCCCCAAGGCAAGGCTGCACGCGCCTGAGGGTCTCAGGTTCTTGGGTCCTCGTCTATCCTGAACTACTCTCAACTTCAACTCGGGGACAACTGCTGGCATCGGCACAGAAAGCCGCAACACCTCACGACCTGCACTGCTCCAGGGTCCTGCCGTTCTCGGCCCCTTGTCCATCCACCTGGAAGTTCCACAAAAACCTCTGCAGGGCTCTTTTCTCCTTGGGAAGTGGCTCAGAGGTCAAGGGTGAGGAGTATGGCGACTTGGGACTCTGTCCGTAGAGATGCTGCCCTTTTAGGCTGCTGCTGAAAATGGTGGTTTAACAGCTATAGCGGACAGGCGACATGCAAGCCGCTGCACACGGAGGTTTCGCTATGAGCGGTTTCGCCGTGACCGGTCGAGAGCTGCTCGCTGTGTGTCACGGAGAGAGCACATGCCTTCTCCAGAGCAGACGACGCACTCCTGCCAGAGATGTCTGACAAGATGTCCAGAGAATGCCCAGGACACATGAAGGGCGCCCAGACACCGGCCGGGAAAGGGCAGCGAAGGGCTTGGCGAGGCCGCGGAGGGGCCCCCTTGGGGGTGGGAGAAGTGGGGGCAGCCCCAGCCCCAGAGGCCCCCATGGTGTTGGCTGACGCCTTCCTAGTCTCTACGGCAGGGGCTCTTAACCAGGGGTGCGTGGGCTTGACCTGAAATTTAAAAAAACATGGTTCCTGTGGGGACATGAGGATGTGATCTGTTTATTAAATAATACACAGCATGGAGTGCACTACTAAGGGGTCCGTGGTTTTCACCTGGCTGGCAAAGGGGTCCGTGAAACAAAAAAGGTGAAGAGGCCCTGCTCGAAAGCGAGGAAGTTCCCTAAACAGGTAAACGGATTCTAAATGCACGTGGGAGACCAAAGTCCAAGAATAAATGAGCTAATTTAGAGAAGGAGCAGGGAGGCGGGGAGCCAGGGCCCTGCCCCAGGAGATCCTGCGTCTTCGGGTAAATACAAGGGATGCCGTTAGCACTGGACCAAAGGCCAATCAGTGGAACCGAACAGACCACCGAGCGCCAGCGCGGGCTGGGGAACGCCACCCGCGGCAGAGGCACCACCCGCGGGAGGGGCCGGGCAGAGAGCCGCCGGAAGGTGCGTCCACAGCCAGGCGTGGAAGGAGGGCAGGTCCCGCAAGGGGCAGGCTCAAGGGCAGGCTGCGAGCCCCAGATGCACAAGTGGACACGTAAGAGCACCAGGAGGAAGGGGGCCGGGGGGCTCTGCGGCAGGGCCCAGGCCACGGCGAGTCAGCCGCCAGCAGGCCTGCTGCAGAAAACCAGACACGCGGCCAGAGGCCACCAAGGTCAGGCCACAGAAGGCCCCGAGCATCCGGTGTCAACAGGGAAGAGATGACCACGGAAGAAACTGCCCCCGTGGCTGGAGAAGGCGGTTCTCAGGGTGAGCCCCAGAGGGCGCTCGGCCGGTGACCTGGGGTACAGGGAAAAGCGAGGCGCCGCCCCAGGCCTTCCACGTGGGCGGGACGAGGGTGATGGGGAAGGCCAGGAGGGGAGTCACCGCCGTACAGCACCCGGTGGCTTCTGCCCGCGCCGCCACCCAGCTGCACGCGGGGATGCCGCAGGCGCCTGGAGACTTCCAGCACAGGCAGGCAGCTGAGCCCAGCCCTGACCGCCAAGGGGGGCGGCCACTCAGCTCGGGGCTGGCTCCAAGGGCCGCCCACCCCCGGGAACGGGCACATGGGGGGCGCAGCCCTGCACTCCCACCCACCCGCCAGGCCTGGGGTTTGTGTGTCCTGCACGTTGGGGCTGGTGTGTGCGTGTCCACGAGCATAGGTGCAAGCGTGTGGCTGTGCGTGCGTGCACACGCAGTCTGCTCTCGGCCTGTGTGTGCGTGTCTGAGCGTCTGAGCCTGAGCACGTGCAGCACTGGGGCATGGAGGTCCCGAGCCCCGGTCTCTCCAAGCCGGTTCATCGAGCGCGGGCCTGTCCGGAGCCTGGTGCCACGTGGGTCGCGGCAGGGTCCGAGCCCAGAGGCCAGAACCGCATGAGCCCCTTCCCCGGGAGCTCAGAGCAGCAAGGCCGCTGCGCTGCGCCCAGTGACTCATCCCCAAAAGGCTCGGGGGCAGGGGAGCTCCAGGCAGCGGGCGGCTCCCGGCCCAGGCCCTTCAGGCCCTCGCCTCTGCCCTGCCTGCCCGGAGCCCTCCAAATCCACGGCCTGGACCAGAGACCCCGTTCCGTGGCGTCTGCCCTGGCCTTCCACAGGTGCCGTGGGGGTATCTGCCCCCGAGGCCGGCGCCGGAGGGAGGCGGGCCGGGCCCGCGCCTGCTGCCCACCCTGCGCCCCTCTACCATGTTGGGGTTCAAGCTGGGCACCCTCCGCCCCCGTGGGTCTCGTGTTCACGTCCTCTCGACCCGCAGCCCTGCGGCCCAGCACCAGACCGCGGCAGCGCCCGTGCGGGAGGAGGGCAGAGAGCCTGCCGCACGCAGCCCCTCATGCTTGCAGGGTCTGACCATTCTTTGCCCCACCCCCACACCCTGGCCTCCCCACAGCCTCCCCGTGGGGCCCCAAGTCACCCGTGCTCCCCTGCCCGTCCCCAGTGCTCACGGTGGCCACAAGCCCCTGGGACAGCCCCCTACCCTCTCGGGCCCCATCTCCTCCCCCTCCCTCTCGCTGACCCCCTCGGCCGCCCTGGCCTCCCTCAGGGGTGGCCTCGGACACACACCTCGTGGCCTCAGCCCAGCTCCCCTGCCCAGATGCTCTCCCACCACCGCTGGCCCCACAGCTCTTTCGGATCTTTACTTAACATCACCATCTCATGGAGCCTGTACCCGACCCCTCCTTCAAACTCGCAGTGGCCCCAGCAGGCCCCCACGGGCTGCTCTTCCATGGCGTGTCGTCATTAATAGGCTATAACTTACTAATCGATAGGCTATAACTTACCAGGCTATAATTTACTAACTTATAGGCTGTATATTTACTTACGCCTCCCCCCAGACAGCTCCCGCCCACGGGCCTCCAGCAGCCGTCACGGGCTGATGGGCCACTCGCTGGTGACCCCGCAAGGACCACCCGGAGCAGCCTCCCGTCGAGAAGGACGCTGCCGCCGGGCAGGCTGCTGGCAGGCTCGCCTCGGGGCCCCCGGGATCGGGCAGATCGGGGCCGGGCATCCGGAGCGCCACTGAGGGGCTCGGCGGCCGCGCCTAGCTCTGTGCTCCGTGCAGTTCCCTGGGATGAAGGCGCGAGCGAGCGAATCCGGCCGCTGCCCCGGCACCAGGCCGACGGCCTTTGCTCCCAGGTCCAGAAGGGGCGCTGGGGCTTTGCTCCTTCTTCAAGTCTAGGAGACGCTGGCGCCACGAGGAAGACGCAGCGCACCCTGTGCAGCGGGGTTCCTCTGGGCGGGGGATGGACTTCCCGGGGCCGCCAGGACAAACACCACAGCCGGGCGAGGGGGCCAGGGCCCCAGATCCAGGGCTGGTGGGCTGCGCCCCTCCGAAGGCCCTCGGGCAGGCCCCTCCTGGGTCTCCGGCTCCTGGCCATGGCCCGGTCCGCGGCGCTCCGTGCCTAGCGGCGGCATTGCTCTGGCTTCTGGATCCATCCCCCCGGTGTCTGTCAGTCTGCCCCATCGTCTCCTCTTCTTACAGGACGCCAGCAGCCCGTAGGGCCCGCACGGCCCCGCCTTAACTCCTGCAAGACCTCCTGTCCAAAGAAGGCCACACCCTGTGGTGCTGGTGGACGTGAACGGGGGGCACCGTTCACCCTAGTACAGGGCAAGCACCCCGCAATGCCAGAAGCAGCCTGTCCTGCAGGCAAGTGCCCATCCAGCCCCGCTGAGGTCAGCTGGGGAGCCAGAGTGGGCAGCCAAGCCCGCCGCTCGCCCGGCGCAGGGCTCCCTGGGGTCAGAGGGTACCACGGCCACATTCAGAGCCACGGAACCGCGTATTATTGCAAAGGGGAGTTGCTATTTTAAATTCCATCTCGCAGAAGGTGCACGGTTTTAATTTCAGACTTGCTCTTTGAAAAGAAATTTGCATGTGGTCTTGATGGAACGTTGATATTTAGAGATTTAACCCCCCCGGCTGTCTGGCAGAAGCGTGTGCTGAGAAAGCCTTTGTCGGGCCATAGGGGTTGCACCCCCAGGATGGCATCTGCCTGAGGCTTGGAGCTCGGCTTCCCCAGCCCCCTCCCGGACGGCAGCCTGCCCCCACAGGACCCCTGCCACGCTGGCCTCTCTGCAGAGCAGACTCGGCGAGTGCCAATGGGAGCTTCGCATGAGGAGGGCCGAAAGGACCCTGAGACATCACCCAGCCTGACAGCGCGTCTCAATCGCTGTCACCCACCGGCCAGCGCCCTCACGAGGGCCGTCACTGCTACAGCCCCTCAGAGAGAACCTCTAGCCCACCCCACTCACCACAGCGTGGCCAGCGTCCTAGCGGCCCAGAGCCATCCATCTTCACCCGCTTCTGTATCTCCACCACCCCCTCTCCTGATCTTAAACTTCAAGTGTCCTCACCAGAACCGCTCACAGAGGAAAGGGCTTTGTGGAGCACAAAGAAAACATCGCGGAAGGAAGAGTGTAAACCACCAAAATCCCAAGATGTGCTCATACAGATTTTCTTGGTACAAACCATAAGGGATTTTTCCACTTATTTTAGTCCAAGTGAACATAGATAACTGTGTATTTAATTAACTCTAAATGCACATTTTTCCCACTTCTTTGAACATCTCTGAAATTGGGTTGTGTCTTATAACAGTGACAGTTGCTTTCAATTTCATGAAATAGGATAACTCAAGTGTTTGCGTATCACGCGGTCTCATCTGTCCGACCTGCCAGCGCTGCGAGCCAGGAGGGATTCCGCTGCTAACTGGTAAAGGTTTGCTTCTGTGGGAGCCGCGTGCTGGGTCCGCCATTGCTGCTGGGACACGCGCTCAAAATGGAGGGTGTGGGCGCCAGGGCCTCTCTGGCTTGCAGCCTGGAGGTGGTGGTCCAGGGTCTAGGCTGGGCCTCCCCCAAGTCTGCGGTGAGCGGGGGAGGAAAAAGCAGTCGGGTGGAGGGTGGTCTCTGTCCCTCCTCTTCCCCACAAGTCCCTCAGTGGAACCAGAAAGAGTCTCCAGCCAAACCTCCTCAGCGCCGTCGTTTCGTCTCTTCTCAGCAAACCCCTGCCCCGGCGTGTCTCTGAGGAAGCGAGGTGGTCTAACTTTTGTGGGAAAAGAGGGTTTTCAGGAAATGCCGTCTCTCCTGCTGCTCCTTGCTATTTGCATGGTCTCGCTCTGGAGTAGGGCGCCGTGAAGTCAAGGTCCATAACAGGAAAAACTGCGCAGACGCGGAAGCCAAGGCGCCATGCACAAAAGCTCGCGCCCTTTGCCCCGACGCTGGCCCAGCCTCACTTTGATCCCTTCTGCCATGAGCTTAGACATAATTTTTTTGACCACCGTCTGGGCAATCAATTTTCCAGCCCACAGAAAATGAGAAGCTGGTTGCTGTGGCAGGGATGGTCCTAGCCCAGCCTTTCCTTGGGACCCCCAAGTACATCCTGTGCTCAAGACCAGGTGTGTCGGCCTGAGCAGATAAAACCCAGGCCCCGGGAGATGAGGCGGTGCAGGGCAGACGGTCAAGGGGGCGTGTCTGCCTCTGCAGGGGGGAGCGCAGCCCAGCTCCTACGTCAGCTGCTCGCCGAGACCCTCTGGGCATGGGTCGGGGCACTGCGCCTGCGAGGGCAGCTGGCCCGGCTCTGCCCCTCTTCCAGGTGAGCAAGCGGCTCTCCAGCAGGGCCTGGGGAAGCCACGCTCTCGCCGGCGACGCCGCACAGGTAGGGGAGTGGCGCCCCCTCCGCGCCGTCCCTCTCGCACAGGAAGCAGGGGCCTACCGCCCGTCAGGAGCGCAGCGGGAGAACAGCACAAAGGAAACGGGAAGGGAAGCGGCTGTGGCTCAATCAGTGGGGCTCCCGTTTACCATATGGGAAGCCCCGGGTTCGGTTCCCGGGGCCTCCTGGTGAAGGCAGGCCCGCCCGCACGGCGTGGTTAGCTGACCCAGCGAGCACAAGCAGCAAGGGGGGATAAATGAATAAATAAATAAAAATCTTTAAAAAAAAAAAAACAAAGGAAACGGGAAGACAACTTCAAGGCAAGATGCAAAAAACTGATTTTTCAGGAGAATCGTGAGATGCCCAAATGCCCGGCACCCCGAGCGCAGCGAGTGCCAGTGTGCACAGCCCCAGGACCGTCCTGTAGCCCTCCCGGCGTGGTGCAGAAACGGAGGCTCGGAGCCCCCAGTCCCGCTGCACGTGCTCACAGCGGGCCCTGTGTGCTCTCGAGGATGCCAGAAGAGAAGCACTGACCGCTTTGAGTGAAGACCGCGCCTGGACCCCCGGCCCGCCAGCCCAAGCTGCCCCCGAGCCCTCCGCCCGTGCCCGGGGCCTCCCACGGCCCAGCCTTCCCTTATCCATCCTCCTTGCAGCTCGAGAGATTAAATTACCTTCAGGGAAAAGGGCGGGTCTATTTTTGGCCAAACCAAATTGAATAAAGGAAGGCATTATTTCGAGACCAAGCATAAGACTTCTGTTCTCTTTACTGTTTCCAAAAATAAGAGAAAGCAGAACGGAGCAGTGCTGGGAGGGGTCGGCATTTGCTGCGTGCTTGGTGAGAGTCCACCAGGATGAGTCTTGGCCAGGATGTGAAAACCAGCTGACAGCGGGCTGCGGGCAGCCAACGCCTATGGCGCTGCCCTCCGCCCCCGAAAGCCACGGGAGGGAGCCCGGCCGGCACCGGCTTCGCCACCCAGGCACAGAACACGGGTCCGGCCCAAGGCCATTCCTCGTGCCGGGAGGCAGCCAGGATGGCGGCTTGCTGGAAGCTTCTGGAACGTCATTTCCAGGTTTTCCTGCCGACCTGGGCAAGTTCTCTCCCTCTGAGGATTCCCTGGAGCCTGGAAGGGCCAGCCTGGCTCCAGCAGCCTTTCCATGCCCCACGGCCCCCACTGGGCAGCAAGACAGGACAGGCTGGCAGCCACCATCCCAGGCCTGGACCACAGCTGGCCGGGTGCACAGCTTTGGGGGCAGCAGGGTTTCCCCTTGCGCCCCTTGCACACTCATGTACACACGTGCACACATTCACACCCCCTCCTCTCCAAACCTCTGCCTTCTGCTGCAGGCAGCGGCTCTCTTTACGCCCCCCGGACCCTCCCCTCCATCACCTTCCCCCAGGCCCCCCTGCACTCTGGCTGGCCTGGGGCCCTCTCAAATCACAGTAGAGCCACAGGCCACCCCTATTTAGCAGAGCTTCTAAATTCCTCCTCTGCTCTCTCAAGGGCTCCCTCTGGAGCAAGGTGGGGTGGTCTCGAGGTGAGCATTCAGGGGCAGACCCCTCACCCCTGACGGAAGATCCCCATCTCCCACCACCCCTCATGGCAGACCCACCCACCAGGGTACTCTCAGCTGCCTTCTAAAGGGGCTCTGCAGCGGAAGCAGTTTGCTCCAGGGCAAGTCGGGGCAGGTTCTGTGACAGACTCGAGGGTCCGGGAGCAGACCCAGATGCTTCCAGAAGTCGGGGCAAGGCCTCGGAGGAGCGCACCAGCAGGGCAGAGGGACCCTGGCTCACACCCAGACCAGAGCCAAGAGTCTCCCATCCAGGTGCATCCGCACACACAACAAAGCAACACATGCACACACGTGTACACATATGTACACGCATGTAAACAAATGCACGTATGCACGCATGTGCACGTACTCACACTGAGTCCATGAGTTCTAGGAAAGTATGGGTGAAGGGTGAGTTTATTCGTAAATCTGGAGTAAGAAAGGCCTCTCCAAGCGGGACATTAACCCCAGAAGCCTCCAAAGAAAGACTATTTATCTAATGGATAAATTTCATCCTATAAACCACATAAATTTCTGCATAGAGGAAAACAAAATTTTTAATAAAATTACTACAAACTTAAAAAAAAATAAAGCTACTAAAAACTGGGGAAAGCTATTTGCAATAAATATCACATTAAATTACAAAACACCTACAAATTCATGTGCGAACACCGATCCACCAGGAAAGGGCAGGGGCCGGGAGAGGCAGCCATCTGAAAAAGGCCGCGCAGTCAGACATCAGGCGGCGCCCTGCCTCTTTCCTGGTTTTAAAATATGAAGCGAGTTGACAGGGAGATGCCGTTTTCCCTGTAGCCACGGCTGGGGCGACGTGGGCAGCCGGGGCGCCCAGGGGCTCAACGCAGTGCACGCGCCTCCATGCGTCGAGCATACCTTTAAAGCCAGCGCTCAGCAAGAGCTGTGTGCACGGCGGTGGCTCGGGCGTGGCATCGCGGCAGACAACCCACGTGTCCAGCAGCAGGGGAATTTGTGGGATGCAAAAGGAGGTGGATATCTATGTGCCGAAAAGCTGGTTCCCCCAAAATAGGAAGTTTTGTACGAGGGCCGAATGTGAACAAACGTACACACTCCTAGGAGAGAAGGGAAACTTTCTGTTTCCCTTTTCTAGACTCTTTCAACTTTTGAAGCTTGTGCATTAAGTTTTTATGCCGGCAGGGTTATCTAGGTGTGATATTATGAGCTATTTTCTCTTTTCTTCTTTATGCTTCTCTGCTTATTAAAATAGGACTGCTAAATATGATAGGAAGTAAAAATGGAATGGCCTCAGACATTCCTAAATACCAGACCCCCTCCCACTGGGTAAAAGAAATTCCCATTTTGCCAACTCACTTCTTAAGGGGCTTAGACCAAAGTTTCTCAGGCTTAACAATGAATTTTTTTAAAGGAAAAAAATACATCCCCAGACATCCCCCAGGCTATGTTCATGAGCCCAGTATGGGAAAACTACCTGAAGAAATAAAAATCTGACTACACGACAATGGCTTTCAACTGAGAATGAACCCTGCAAACGTCGTGTCCACTTCACAGCCAGTAAAAAGGTTTTGTAGGCCAGCGTCAAAGTCTCCGTGCTAACTGCAGGCCTTTGGGACAGCTTCCAGGAGGCACGGGGCCCCGAGCGAGGGCTGCCAGGTCTGGGGGCCCCCAGACGGCAGGCGCTGACGGCCACGGTGGGAACCGGGCCTGGCCCGGTGCCGGGGTCCTCAGCCGTCCCGCCAAGCCCGGGCGCCTCCTCGGGGAGCCAAGCCTGGCCCGGCCGAGAACAGCGACCTCAGGAGCAGCAGCTCGTGCTCCCCGCGGCGACGGGGACGGGCTCTCGTGGAGCTGCGCCCACTCCTGTCCCAGGGACATGGGCGGCTCGGGGGCGGGCGGCACCCGCCGGGGTGCGGGTGAGGCGCTAAAGCGCGTGAGCTCCGGCCACACTGTGCTTAGGAGTTCGGCTGCGCTCAAAATGTCAGCGGCAGCTCTTCCGAGGAGCCAGAGGAGCCCGGCGGCCCCACGCCGTCCAGAGCGCAAGGCCCCCTGCCCCTTCCCCAGGTGAGGGCCAGGGTCCTCGTGAGGGACGCTGACTTATAAAGTGCACGCGGAAGCCCCCTTGAGGAAAGGTAGCAAGGAGGCACCCCAAGGGCCTCTGCGCCCACAGCTGCCTGCGCCCCCCGCCACTGGCCCCGCCGCCCTGACGCGAGCCTGCTGTGTCCTGTCTGTCGCCAGGAGTCAGGGGAGGGGCAGTGCCCCCTGGACAAGGCACAGGACAGGCAGGTGGCAGCTCAGCTGGGTCGGTGAGAGGGCTTCGGGCCGAGGTCAAGACGTCCCCGTCCTCTGCTTTCAGGGAGCCCCACGCTCAAAGGGCCTCCGCCAAGGCCACCGTCACCCCAGGGCTAACCCAGGGGCAGCAGAGAAGGCGCCGGCGTCCAGGGAGGGAAGAGGCCAGTGTGGCCGGACGTGGCAGGGGACGCCTGCAGTGACTCCCAGGGGCACAGCCCTGACGGGGCCGGGGTGGGAGGGCATTGGGCACGGCCGCGGACGTGGGCTGAGGCCACCCAGACCCTGGGCTCCCCCGAGCACCCCTCGGCCTGAGGCTCCTGCTGCCTCGGCCACCGGTCCACACAGACAAAACCCGAGGCAGGCGACGCCGGCCCACGGCCTCGGCCATCAGCGCAGCGTGGGCAAGCTCCGGGGGGGCGCGTGAACGGCAGAACCTCGCAGCTGAGCTGCAGGCTTCACAGTGCTACTGGGAAACAGAAAATGTCACTGAGAGCCGAGGCTGCCACTGATTAGAAGGGGGGTGGCACCTTCGTCTCTGGGCGGTGACGCGGGTGCAAGGTCACGGACACCCGATTCACCTGGGACGCTGGCCCCCGATGGCGAGGCCAGAGCTGGGTGGACCCCCTCCTCAGATGCCCCCGAGGGGATGAGCCCCAAAAGTCAGGGGACGGCGGGAAAGAGCCCCCCACAGAGGCTTGCGCAGGGGAAGCAGCCAGGGAAGCAGACCTGGGCGGGAGGTGGGAAGTGGCAGTTCTCCCTCCAGGCTGGGAGCGCGCGGGGGTGGGGGGTGGGGGAGCACCTGCTGCAGAACTGGGGGCTGGGGCTCACCCGCCTCCCAGAGGCCACTGGAGAAGAGCAGGATTCGGCTGAGGCTGTCATGGAGATGACCCCAGCGTCTTGGGTCGCGGCAAGGGCAGTGCAGGCGATGAGATGACGGCACAGGCTGGCTCTGCTCCTGCAGCGACTCACGAGCATCGACCCGCTGTCGCCTCCCACCACGCCTCCACTGCTCCAGATGGTTTGCTGTGGCTCCCACCACCGCCCCCCATACTCGGCTGGGGACGCTCCCAGGCTGCTAGCCCCCTGCGCCCCTCCCCACCCACACAACACCCAACATCCAGGTGTCCCAAAGGAGAGGAGGGATGCAGCCCACGCCACTTGTCACAGGTACCGGGGGAAGCCAAGGACAGTCGGACGCTCAGCAAACATGCAGAACATAGAAGCGGTGCCTGTTTGGCCACAGAACGTGTCAAACTTAGCCGCCAATTTTCCCCATTCCGGGACTTGCTGGGGTCAGTGGATGTATTCACAGCCTCTGACACTGCTGAGCAACTTCCAGGAAGCCGCCCGTGGACCCAGGGAAAGGTCGATCCCAAACAAGCTCCCAACCCACCCAGCTAGCGAGCCAAATAGGAGGGGTCTGCTGGGGGCTTGCCGGCTCTAGGGGAAGCCGCAGGGAGAGACAGCCCTCCAGACTGGGAGGTGGCGGCCCCAGGGTGAGAGCACAAGAGGCAGGTCTGGTAAGCAGCAAAGCATCCCAACCGGACACCTCAGGCCAGAGGGGCCCCTCCCCTCTATCGCGACTTCCACAGAGCCACCTGCAGGTGGCTGCATGGGCCTCTTCCTCTGGACAAGCAGAAGAGATCTGCAGCCCTGGGCACTGCCTGTCCCCAAGGCCAGGGATAAACTCAGTACGTATTCCTAGTTCTAAGGTGTGGGGGGTTTGTGGTGAATCAAATTTCCCTGCCTTCAAAGGGTTTATAATCTAACATGGAGAATGGATGAGAAACAAACAAAAATAAAGAACAGATGGGAAAACGTTTTTAAAAAATAGCAAGAGTGTAGACTTAAACCCAACCATATAAAAATTCCATTAAATGTAAATAGACTAAACATTCCAATTAAAAAGCAGACAATAACAGACTGATTTTTTTAAATAAGCAAGACAGCTATGTTTATAAAAGACTCACTCCCTTTTTAAAGGCACAGATATGTTAAAAAGCAAAAGGGTAGAAAATGAAATACCATGCAAACACTAATCTTTAAAAATCTATAGTGGTGGGAAGCAGATGTGGCTCAAGCGATTGAGCTCCCACCTACCACATGGGAGGTCGATGGTTCGGTTCCCAGTGCTTCCTAAAGAGGTCAGCGAGCTGGTGCAATGGGCAGGCACGGCAAGCTGACACAACAAGATGACACGATGAGAGACACAAGAAGGAAAATACAATAAGAGATACAACGAAACAAGGAAGGGAGGTGGCTCAAGCAATTAGGCACCTCCCTCCCACATTGGAGATCCCGGGTTTGGTTCCCGGTGCCTCCTAAAGAAACAAGGAAGATGAACAGGCAGAGCAAGTGCAAACAACGGGGGAGTGGGGAGAAATAAATAAATAAAATAAATCTTTTTAAAAATCTATAGTGGTTATAAGAATGCCAAAGTAGACTTTAGGACAAAGACTATCACCAGTGATGAAGAGGAACTTTTCACAATTGTAGAAGGTTCCACTCCTCAAGAAGGCATAATACCCTATGTGTGTATATATCCCAAAGCAGACCAAAACATGAAGCAAAAAAACAAACAGAACTAAAGGGAAAAGCAGACTGATGGCAGACATCACTGGCAAGCTTTTCATTCCTCCTTGTTATTGACAGAAAGGAGAGGAGAGGAATAGAAAGAGACACAACCACAGGCAGCGGAAGGAGAACAGCTTTATGCCAACGAACTTGACAACTGTGATGAAACGGGCAAATTCCATTCCTTGACTCCCACAAATTACCAAAACTAACACAAGAAGAAATATAAAATCTGAATAACACTATAACGATTAAAGAAATTGAATTTTTAATTAAAACCTTCCTGCAAAGAAAAGTCCAGGCTCGAATGGTTTCACTGGTGAATTCTAGCAAACATTTAGTGAAGTCTCAGAAAATGCAGGAGGGAACACCTCCCCATTCACTCTACCAAAACCACGCAAGGGCTTTAAAAGAAAAGAAAATATAGACCCATATCCTGCCTGAACACAGACACAAAAGTCATTAAGGAATAGTAGCAAATTTAATTCGCCAACATAAAAAACTAACCTAGATGGGCAAGGTCAGCTTAATATTCAAAACACAATCAATGTAATTAGCCACATTGACAGAATAAAGGAGAAAAATCATATCATCTCCACAGATATAGAAAAAGCATTTGACAAAATCCAACAACCATTAAAAAAACAACTCAGAAAACTAGGAAAAGGCAACCCCCTCCAACTGATAAAGACCATCTTGAAAAAGCTCAACTAGCACTATACTTAACAGTGAGATATTGAATGCTTTCCTCCAAAAACCAGGAGAAGGCAAGGGTGCCTGCTGTCCCTCCTTCTATCCAACACTGTGCTGGAGGTCCTAGAAAGTGCAGCAACACATGAAGAAGTAAAACTGCCTTTACTCACAGGTGACATGACTGTGACATTGAAAACTGCAGGGAATCTACAAAGAAGGTCCTAGAAACACTAAATGAGTTCAGTGAGGCTGCAGGATACAAAGTCAATATACACTTACTCGTTTTGCTTCAAAAAAACATAACATTTGTAGAGATAAATTTAAAAATATGTGCAACACCTATACACTGAAAACTGTAAAACAACACAGACAGAAATTAAAGAAGCCCAAAAGAAATGGCACAACATGCCATGTTCATAGATGAGAAAACTTAAAATTTACGAGGTCCATTCTCTCCGAATTGCTTTGTAGTTTCAACACAATCCCAACCAACATCCCAGCCAATTTATTTGCAGAAATTGATGAGCTGTGTATTAGCCAAATGGGTGCTGATGCAAAATACCAGAAATTGTTTGGTCTTTATAAAGGGTATTTATTTGGGGTAGAAGTCCACAGATACCAGGCCGTAAAGCATTAAGTTTCTTCCCTCACCAAAGTCCATTGCCACATGTTGGAGAAAGACAGCTGCCGACGTTTGCCAGGGTTCAGGCTTCTGAGTTTCCTCTCTTCCCGGGGCTGCGTTTCTCTCTGGGCTCAGCTCCTCTGGTTCCTCCACAAGGTCAGCTGTGAACTCTCAGGCAAATGGCTCATCTCTATCCCTGGGCCTTCTCTCCTTGCTCATGACCAACCTCTCTTACTTCCCGGGGTTCCAGCTCAAGATTCCAACATCAAAACTTCTCCAACACTATCCTTTGCCGTGTCTTTTATCTTGGAGACCCCACCCACCAAGGGGTGGGGCTCAACACCCTATTGACTTTGCCCAGTCAACACCCTAATCATAATTTAATCATGCCCACGGGAAGCGGCTGTGGCTCAATCAGTGGGGCTCCCGTTTGTCATATGGGAGGCCCCGGGTTCGGTTCCCGGGGCCCCCTGGTGGGGGCGGGCCCGCCTGCACGGCGTGGTTGGCTGACCCGGGGAGCGCAAGCAGCAAGGGGAGGATAAATGAATAAAAAAAAAAAAAAAAAAAAAAAAAAAATCATGCCCAGATTAATAGACCAGTTTACAAGCATAAGCCAATATATATTTTTGGAATTCATAATTACATCAAACTGCCAAATGGCTACAAGCTGGTTCTAAAATGTACAGGGAAAAGCAAAGGATCTAGAGAGCCAAAACAATTTTGAAAAAGAACAAAGTTGGAGGGCTACACACCTTCTTTCAAGACTTTGTAGAAAGCGACAGTAATTGATAGGTGTCTTGGTATAAAGATAGGCATAAAGGTCAATGGATGCTCTGAGAGAGTAGAACCTGTATGCCAAAGGTTAGGGGGAATGTTGTCTTCACCTCACTGTACTAGGGAGGCTAAGACTCTCACCCAAAGATTGGGTGAGGTGTGGCAATCACCCCAACACTCTTGGAGGGTGAGGTCTGGAGCTTGGTTGACACCCAGATGCTTGATGAGGGTGGAACCAAGAAAATGGCCGTTGGGTAAGCCTGTGGAAAGGGTGGGTCCCCATGTGGCCCCAAGGAGAAGAAACCATCATCTTAAGAATGATTCTCAGACTTTGAAATCAAATGGAGGATGCCGTGCAGGTTTACTGAACTGTAGAGGATCCATGACTCATGTTTAACATCCCAATTTCTCCTTATGATATTGGAAATGTTTATCCTTTGTCTTTCCATTTGTGTATTGGAAGCAGTTAAATGGTTTTGTAAGTTTCAGAGGTCTACAGCAGATGGGATTTTGCCTGAAGACAAGCTGTATTTCTTTAAACTGCCTATGATATGATTTTGTACTTGAATTGTTACTGATTTAAGGTTTTTTGAATATTGTAATGTATTTTTGGAATTCAGAGGGTGGAATGTGGCCATTGGGCAGTTTGATGTAATTATGAATTCCAAAAATATAATTGGATCATGCTTGTAAACTGATCTGTTAATCTGGGCATGATTAGGTTAGGATTAGGGTGTTGACTGGGCCACATCAGCAGGGCATTGAGCCCCACCCCGTGGTGGGTGAGGAATCGAATATAAAAGTCATGGCAAGAACAGAGTAGAAGCAGTTTTTGAGAAGCAGTTTTGATGTTGGAGAAAAGGCCCCAGGAGAAGAGAAGTGAGCCGTTCGCCTGATCGTCTACAGCTGACCTTGTGAAGGAACCAGAAGAGCTAAGCCCGGAGAAAAAGGCAGCCCCAGGAAGAGAGGAACCCAGGAAGCCTGAACCCTGGCAAACGCCGGCAGCTGTCCTGCTCCAACACATGGCAGTGAACCGAGAAGAAACTTATCGCTTACGGCCTGGTATCTGTGGACTTCTACCCCAAATAAATACCCTTATAAAGACCAACCCATTTTTGGTATTTCACATTAGCACCCCTTTTGCTGACTAATACACACACATTGAAGTCAGTTCTTTTCATATTAACAAAGAGCCAAACATGTATGAGGACGTAGAACAAGGGGTTAGTGGCTGAGTTTTGCCTTAATTTGGAAATTACCCAAGAATTTATTTTTGTATTTCATGTTACTTATGCTTTTACATATGGTCAAAAGCAAATGTACCATATATGATGTTTCTATCTGTAGCAAATAGTTATTTTAGGTATCCATTATATAGAGAAAAATAAAATGAGTTCACTAAGCAGAATTACCACTGTTAGATGTTAGATCTCAAGATAATTCAAAATATAATGTATTTAGCACATCAATATCAAGGAAATATTACAGTTAAAATTGCTTAGTAAATAGATTATTAAATTGTCTATTAAAAATAAAATAAAATAAAATAAAATAAAATGTCAATGGAACAGAATAAAGTCCAAATAGATCCACAATTATAACTTCAGCTGATTTTCAAGAAAGACGCCAAGGTAATCCAATGGGAAAAGGATGGTGTGGCAGTTTGATGTAATTATGAATTCCAAAAATATAATTGAATCATGCTTGTAAACTGATCTGTTAATCTGGGCATGATTAGGTTAGGATTAGGGCGTTGAGCCCCACCCCTTGGTGGGTGGGGAATCGAATATAAAAGGCAAGGCAAAGGACAGAGTTGAGGTAGTCTTTTGAGAAGCAGTTTTGATGTTGGAGAGAAGGCCCCAGGAGAAGAGAAGCAAGTCGTTCGCCTGATCGTCTACAGCTGACCTTTTGGAGGAAACAGGAGCTAAGCCCTGAGAGAAACGCAGCCCTGGGAAGAGAGGAACCCAGAAGCCTGAACCCTGGCAAACGCCGGCAGCTGTCTTGCTCTAACACGTGGCAATGGACTGTGGTGAGAGAAGAAACTTAATGCTTTATGGCCTGGTATCTGTGGACTTCTACCCCAAATAAATACCCTTTATAAAAACCAACCCATTTTTGGTATTTCACATTAGCACCCCCTTTGGCTGACTAATACAGATGGTCATTTCAACAAATAAGGTATCCGAATTGAGAAAAAGAAAGAAAAGGAAAAAAAGAAAGGCAAGGAAGAAGAGAGGGAGAGGGAGAGGGAGAACATTGGCCCTTACCTCAAACCAATATAAAAATTAATTTGAAGTGTAACATAAATAAAAAGAGCTAAAACAATAAAACTTCTAGAAAAAAAAAACGGGAGAAAATCTTTGTAACCATGAGTTGGGCAAAGATTTCTTAGAAAGGACACAAAAAGAATAAACCACAAAGGAAGAAATTGAAAATTAGACTTCATCAAAATTAAAAACGTCTGTTTTTTCCCAAAACCTCCCTGAAATACAGAAAAGGCATGATGCAGATCATGAGAACAATATTGCAAGGCACGTATCTGACAAAAGACTTGTATCCAGAATATATAAAGAGCTCCATCAACTCAATACTAAGACAAACATATCATTAAAGGAATTGGGCAAAAGATATCAACAAACACTTCACCAAAGAAAATATGTGAATAGCAAAAAACTCATAAGAAGATGGACATCATTAGTCTTCAGGGGAATTCAAACTAAAACACACCCAGTCAAAATCACAAAGATTGACAAGAGCAAGTTGGCAAGGCTGTGCAGTGACCGTACCTTTTGTACCTTGCTTGTGGGAATGTAAAACGACGGAGCCCTTCTGAAAAACAGTTTGGCAATTTCTCATGAAGTTATCAGATGACCCAGCGATTTCACTCCTAAGGATTTACCCGTGAGAAATAAAACCTATGTGAGTTCAGAGCTCTGTATGGGAATGTTCATAGCAGCTTATTCACTGTTGTCAAAACTGGAAACAACACAAATGTCCATCACCTGATGAATGGATAAACAGACTGTGATCAAGCCTGAAGCACTGCTCTGCAGGACGAAGGACACATGCCGCACGTGGAGGAACCTCAAAGCATTGTGCTAGTGACAGCCAGACACGAAGACCACAGACTCAGTGGGTCCAGTTACATGACTTTCTGGATATGGCAAAACCATAGTGTTGGAAAGCAAATTCGTGGTTGCAAAGCGCTGGAGGCGAGGGCAGGAAGTTGCTCGTGGTATGCTCATAAAGAGGCTGCCCCGCTTTAAAACAAAACAAAACTGACTTATAGTGTGCGCCGACTTCCATGGGGCAAGCCCCACCACGGCCCATTCCAAGCTACCACCATGGCATGGAATTGGGAAGAGATGTGTAGAACTGGCCGCCATATGCTCCAGCACGTCACTGGATTGATGGGAAAGGATCATGAGGAAACTTTCTGGGGTGATAGGAATATACCGGTGGTGGTTACAGAGCTGTATGTATTTGTCAAAACTCATTGAACTATATACTTACGATGGGTGAATTTTACTTTACATAAATTATACTTCAAAATAACTGATGTTAAAAATTAACTCTATTTCTACATACCAGGCTGTGGCAGTTTGAATTTGGTGAATCCCAAAAAGATAAGATTATGTTTTTGAACTAATCCATTCCTGTGGGTCCTTTGATTAGATTAGTTGATTTTGATTGAACTACACCAGTGAGCCGTGACTCAGGTTGAGGCTCTGCCCTCTTGCTGGATCTTGTATAAACAGAGGGACACACAGATAAAGGAAGCCGCCCTTTTGATCATGCACAGGAGGCAAAGGACTCCGGGTCTGCCCACAGCCGAGCTCAAGGAGAGAAGGCCCTGAGAGGCCCAAAGAGCTGCGGCCCAGGGAGAGAGGAACCACATGCCCCATAGCTTGCCGCTGACCTCGGAGAGAAAGTGGAGCAGTGGAGGCTGAGAGAGGGGCCCAGAAAGAGACAAGCCCTGAGTCTGGTCGCTCAGAGCTGGGCTCCAAGAGACGAGAGCGCGCGGAAGGCAGCGAGATGGGCAGCCATCTTCATGTGCCATGTGGTCGCTCAACAGGATCGACAGCAGCTGACTTTTGTGCGAAAGCACCTCTGATGGTGCCTTATTTGGATAGTTCATCGCCTCAGAACCGTAAGCTTTTACCCAAAAAAAATTTCCTTTATAAAAGCCAACCCATTTGCATTGGCAGCCATAAAATAATGATAAAACTAAAATTAAAAATAATAACACCACTGCATCAAAAACTTAAAATACTTGGGGATAAATTCAATGAAAGATAGGCAAGGCCTGTATACTGAAAACTACAGAACATTGATGAGAGAAATTAAAGAAGACCTAAATAAATGAAGAGACATACCATGCTCACAGATTGGAAAATTCAAAAGGATGTCCATTCTCCCTAAAACTGATTTATAGGTTTAATGCAGGCCCAATCAAAATCTCAGCAGGCTTTCTTGCAGAACTTGAAAAACTGATTTAAATTTTACATAGAAATGCAAAGTACCTGGAATTGCCAAAACAATTTTGGGAAATGAATAAAGTTGGAGGAGTTACACTGCCTTATTTCAAGATTTACTATAAAGCTACAATAATCAAGACAGTGTGTCATTGGTGGAAGGAAAGACAAAAAGGGATTCCAGAAATAGACCCAGGCGTATTGGTGAACTGATTTTTGACAAAGATGCTGAGGCAATCCAATGGAGAAAGGAAAGTCTTTTTAATGAATGGCTTTGGAATAATTGGATATCCACACAGAAAAAAAAAATGCACTTCAACTCCTACTTCACTCTACACAAAAATTAATTTGAAATGGATCCTAGGCCTAAATATTAACCAAAAAAGGACTGCTCATGAAAATTCAGCACTGAGAAAATGAAGAGGCCAGCCACAGAGTGCAAAAAAGGTCACAATACACATATTCATCAAAGATCTTGAATCTAGAATATGTAAAGAACATAATTTTTACATATTCAACAACTCAATAATAATAAAAGACATATGCACACACTTCACAAAGTAAGCCCTACAAATGGCCACTAGGCAAACGAAAAGATGCTCAATATCATCAGTCAGGGAAATGCAAATGTCCCTAACACCAACACTTCCAACTGGGCATCACCGTGGACACGCCATCTTCTGACAACATGAGAAGCTCACGTGTGAGTGAGCAAACGCTTTCACCCAGGACTCCCACGAGCAAACCAAGGCCCTGTCGGAAAGGAGAGCAGGGCTGGGCCATTCCAGGACACTCATCTGGTCAGAAAGCGTGGCCTTCGCGTGCCCTGGCCCCAGCTGAGGCCTGGCTGAGCGCTTCCACATCGTGCCTCCATTCTCCTTCTACCCAAGCTTAAATTCAGCAAGCACTCGCCGGGCAACGCCCGCGTGCAAGGCCCTGGGAAATCTAGAGGGAAGACAGTTCTCGCTTCATCCTGATAAAGATTTACTTTGTTGTGAGAGCTCATTGTTTGTTCATTTAAAAAAATGAAACCGAGGCAATTGCACTTGGGAGAAAAGGAAGTGCTAAATGGCAAGTGTAATTAAAGGAAACTTCCTGAACCTTTCCAATTAACTTAGTCTGCAGAGGAGCTGACTTATACTCTCTGGAGCATGCTTCTTCTTTTGCTTCTTTAATTACAGGGAACTTGAGTTCATTTCGGTAAAGGAACCCTGAGCATTCTACTGCCCCCGCAGCCCCGGCCGTGCCCACGGGCTCACACTCCAGGCTGCACGGGGGGCGTCTGAAGACGTCGTTCCAGCAAGAGGACACCAAGGAGCCCTCAGGACAGGCTCGTCTAGCAGGGGCCGACCCTGCTGACCAAGTCAGGTTTGGAACCTTCCAGAAGAGCCCCCTGCAAGCCTGAGTTTGGCATTGCATAAGGTAACATCCTTTCCTTTACTCTTCACTGGAGTCCTGGTTGTACACCAAGAAGTGTGTCAGTAGCAACGGTGAACATCTTGGAGACACAACAGCACACACACGGCACCCAGGGGCACACGCAGGCACCAGGGGCACACGCAGGGCACCC
>JAKSZT010054544.1:14999910-15013344 GCA_026826555.1 Tolypeutes matacus
ATACGCAATGTTCACACTCACACACACCCATATCAGATGTTCACACTACCGTCACACTTGTGCACACTCACACTTGCACACATTCATCACACACACTCACACACAGCCAGCTGCCCTCAGGCGCTCGAGCCAAGCAGGCCCAGGGGGGCCACGACAGCTGCCTCAGGCCAGGTGTGGGCAGCACAGGGCGTGAGGCCTTGGCCCGCCCGGGGGACCCGCTGTGCAGCCACAGGCTCCCCAGAGCCACCGCACTCTCGTCCGCAAGCCAGGGAGCCCCTGCTGGACGAGGGGGCCGTGGGCCCAGGAGCTGCCGGCTGGGGAGCCCAAGGCGCTCCTCAAGCAGCCCCGGCAAGGCCACGCTTCTTGCTTCCAGGCGGCCTCGGTCCTCGGTCAGGCCGCGGCCTCAGTGGGGATGGCTGACCGGTCTGCCTGCGTCTGGTTGCCTCTCCTGGGGCTGGGTGCCTCGAGCATGCCATGGGAAGGCCAGAGGTGAAGGCCCAGGTGGTCCCACACATCACACACGTGCCCCAAACATCAGCAGGGCCGAGGCTAAGAAACCCAGGTTTGGGGATGTTGGGGACAATCCTGTGATGTGGGGTGGCCCCCACGCCCTCCAGCCCCCACCCTGCCCGGCTGTGGAAGCCCTGGGGTCCTGCAGGGGTGCCACACCACTGGGGCCCCAGCACTGCCCCCGGCAGGTCTCGGCCGCTCACCCCGCCCCGTCCATCGGGCGGGGCCACCAGCTCTTCTCAGACCTGAGTCTCGGCCACCTGCAAGGAGGAGAGGACTTTCGGGACAGGACACCTGCGGCTGCCAAGCTGCACCTGTCTCGTTCACCCCAGCAGGAGGGCCCGGCCAGGCTCTGAGCCTCCTTCTGAGCTACAGACCCCCCCAGCTGCCCCCAGCTCTCCCCCTGCTGTGCCCCGGCTGTCCCCCGCCCCACTCAAGGCCCAGCTCCCTGGGCAGTTCTCGAAGCCGAGCTGGTGAGCCGCTGGGCTGGGACCTCCCACTCATTAGTCGCATACCCCCAAGGCAGATTCACGGGCAGCGGGGGGGCGGGCCCTGCCCACTGGGCAGCAGATGTCCAAAGGCGGTGGGTTCGACTGCTCGAGGGGCTGGAGGACGACGAGCCTGGCCCTCCGTTGCAGAAACCGATTCCCACCCAAAACACAGGAAGCCCTGCTGGGAGGAGGGAGCGCTCCGGGGCCTGGGCCTGGACGCTGAGCTGCCACGGCCTGGGGGAGGCGGGACCCCTGGGCAGGCCTCTTCCCGGTGGAGCTCACACGTGCCAAGCCTCAGCAGACGCCCGGCAGGGGGGCAGCGCACATTGCACACGCTCGGGGGGTGCACGAAGGGCGGGAAGCACTGGAGACTGAGTGGGGCCAGGGAGCGGCCACAGCTGCGCTTCACGAACTCGCGCTCCCTGCAGCCACGAGCAGCCACGAGCAGCCACGAGCAGCCACGAGCACGCCCGGAGCCCCAAGCCCGGCTCCAGTTGCCAGGGAGGGGGCCCAAGCTCCTGGGAGAAAGGGCTGGTTCTAGGGCTAGGACAGGGAAGAAACAGGGGAGCCTGACGCCCCCTGTAGTCCAGAAAGTAAGAAAGTGCTAAAAAAAAAAAGAAGAAGAAAAAGAAAAGCACAGCACGGTCCACAACAGGCATCAAAGGCTCACAGGAGCCACCCGAAGAGCTGCCGAAGCCAGAGCACCGTGAGAAATCAAATAACTGAAGGAGTGCTGGGTTAAAACCCAGGGTGAAAAGCAAATACCCACGAGCTCAGACTGAGACCAATAAAGAATTTAATAAAATAACGGGGGAGAAGAGACAACATCTTCAGTGTAGAGGAATCCTAAGTAATTCACACAGAAACTTCCATCCCAAGGGCCAGCCTCGCCTCTGCTCCTGCTGGGTGGGCTGCATCGGGGGTCTCCTCTGCAGGGGAGAGTAGCGAAAGGGCAGGAGGGAGCGCCTGGGCAGTGGAGCCACCGCCAGGTGAGGCAGCCCAGGACAGCGAGAGGTCAGGTAAGATGTCGGCATTAGAGGAAATGGGTGTGGGCTATAAAGAACGCTGTGCTCCCTTCACCACTTTTCTACCAATCTAAAGTATCCTAAGGAAAAAACCAGAAAATAATACATATTTTGAATGCATTCAAATATGGTTGGAAGGCAACAGGAAAATCTGCAAATGGTTATATTAGTGCTGAGATTACATAAGGTGTGTATTTCTAAAATTTTTTCTTATCCTTTTTCATTATATAATAAAAAGCTACAGAAGAGAAATAGAAGGTCGTTCTGGCAGCCGTATCATTTATCACCCAAACCAGGGCACGGTCAAGAGTGGAAGGGACGCTAGTAATAGCTGTGCCCGGGCAGCCGCGCCGCGCAGGCCGGCACCCAGCACTCCGAGCGGCGGCAAGCCTGGGAGGGGCCCAGGCCAGCCAAGACGCTAAGGGTGGGGGGCGTGGGGGGGCAGGGGCTGCCTGGAAGCAAGAAGAGTGGGCGTGGCCGGGGGCAGAGGCCTGGGGAGGGTTTCCATCCAGAATTCTCTCTCCCTGCAAAGTGTCAATAGGAACAGGGAAAACTGTGTGGGGGGGGAGGAATTCTGTACTTTCTGCTTCATTTTTCTGCAAATCTGCAATTTCTCTAAATAAAAAAAAAAGAATTCTCTCCCCTGTCCCCGTGTGACCCCCTGCACGTCTCCCCCCCTTGTGGTGTTTGCAGATGCCGAGCTCCCAGGTGAAGCCCCGAATTGTCTGCACGTTCCATGGCTGGGGCTCCAGGAAACGGGCACCAGGTCCAAACGGCCGGGATTCTGGGTTGTGAGCCCACCTTCTGCAGGGGCCACCTGGGAGCCGGGCGCTTGGAGGCCACCGTCCACAGCCTCACCCGCTCTGGTCTCCCATGGCTCCCGCAGACCGGCCAGGAGTGGCCACTGTGGCTTCCGTGTCAGGCCACCCTGGGGTTCCCGACCACCAGGTGCTGGGCCACCAGCCACGCCGTGGGCCCTACCACGCGGGCACACAAGCTTTCACTCCCTCCCCCTTTCTTTGCATCTTCCTTCCTTTCTGTTTTCTCTTTTCCTGCCCCCTCACCCCCAGACCCCGCTCAGTCATGTACCAACTTTAAAAATCACCCTTTCTCCTCTAGAGCCTCAGTAGGAGTTCAGAAACCTGACCTTCAGCATTGAAGAAAAAGAAACGAGGAAAACTGGGGGTGAAACAAGCAAACACCACACTGGGGCAGCCACCAGCAGGTGCTACGAGGGCCCCTGGGCAGCGCTGCAGCTGGTGTTTCCAAGACCTTCAGCAAAGCTCCTTAGTCATGGGGGAGAGGTGACGGCGCCGGAGCCCTGGCCCTCCCAGTATTTCTGGGCCCTGCTGTGAAACACAGGAAGAGGTTCGTGCATGCTTCAAAGTAAAAGCCGTTTCCCCTCCAAGATCCTCACGCCACCCGTGTGTCCAGGGGGCCTTGACACGCGGCTCGGGCCTGCAGGCTGGTGCTGTCACCTTGGTGAACTGGGACCTGCAGCGTCGCGGGTTGGAGGTGCCAGCAGAGAGCTCGGGCCAGGCTGGGAGGAGCACAGCTCTGAGTGCCGCCGCGGCCGGGCGCGCTGAGACAGGCCCAGTGGTGCCAGTGGCTTCCGGGCCCCCTCGCGGCCCCGGCCCGTGCCCAGCAGGTGCGGGCCGCGGCTGCATTGACCGCGGTAGAGCAGACGCGGGGTGGGTCCAAGGTTTAGGGCTGGGCCTAAGAAGGCGTCCTTTCGTGTTTGCTCTCTCGGGAGCCCCAGACAGCGCGGACAAGAGCGGGGAGCCCAGCTTCAGGCTGCGGTGTTTGAAATGACCACACATCCTCGGACGGTCCCTCCAGAAAGTGGAGTCTACCCGCCCCCCCCCCCAGGTGGTAGCTGGACTTGGTGATATGCATCCGACTAACAGAGTGAGGTGGAAGTGGCTGCACGACTTCAGAGGCTGGCACGGAATCCACTGAGGCTTCATCCCCACCCTCAGCTCACTGGCGGCCGGGGGCAGCAGCCATGCTGCGAGGACGCTCAAGCAGCGCTACAGCGAGGCTCACGCGAGGAGCCGGGGCCTCCAGCCCACCAAGCGCTCAGCTCCCTGCCGGCCCCGCCAACATCTAGACCACAACCTCACGGGACCCCAAACCGCTGGCTCAGAAACGAGGGGTGCCTGTTTAAAGCCACCACGGTTTGGGGACTTTGGTAACCGGCCCTAGATAACGAAGGCGCCAGCCGACGCAGGAACTGCAACCCCAGGCCCTGACCCCGGAGACTCTCCCTCCAGCCTCTGGCCCTCGAGCCACTGCAGCCGAGTCCCCTGCACAGCACCAAGGCCCTCGAGGCTGTCTGCTCCCCAGACGTCCCCAGAGCTGAGGGGAGGCTTCCCGCCGGCCTGTCCGAAGTCCCGGCCCATGGACTCGTGATCGCTGCTGCTAAGCCTCCGAGTCTGGGGCAGTTTATGGAAGCAACAGGGTCCCACAGGCACAGACAGCACCCCAGTTTGAGAGGCGAGGCCCCTGTCGTCAGCGCCCACTACTGCGGCAGGTGGCCTCGTCGTGAGTGGAGCCTCGAGTCAGATGCGGGACGCGGGCAGCTGGAGGCGAGGCACCGAGCCCACCTCAGAGCCTTCCTCACCCTCCCCAAGCTGTGGCCAGGAAGGACAAACCGCGCACTGGGAGGGCGTCCGGCCCATGATAAACTCAGAGAAACCACAGCACAGAAGTAGGTATTTCCTGCTTCTTGGCAGGTTACGGCTTCTGCCCATGGAAAAAGAGTCAGGCTGTGAACTCTGAAAGCAGAGAAGCCTTTTCAAAGTCAGCTTTCTAAATCACTGTGAGGAATTGAATGTGCTTGGTTCCTATTTTTAATAAATTGGGGGCGACACTGAATCCAACCTACACCATCTCCTTGGCTTCGGATCTCAAATAAATCAGGAGCGGTTTTCATTCGCTAGGTCGCGGGCCAGAACGGGGAGCACGGAGGGACCATCTTGGGTCCCACATGGCATTTGGGGAAATGGGGGGGCAGCTCCCAGCTGGACAGGGCCAGTAGGCACCCCCGGTCTGCGTGTTCTCTGGCCACTCTCATCTGCCAGCTGCCTTAGGCTTTCAGTAAAGCAGGCATCCCGGGTCTCAGAAATAACAAGAGTTTTATCAATGATGTTGCTCCCCAAGTCTCTGAAAGTTTCACCATTAAAATCGCTCCATTGTTGGATCCCGGGTGTGCTTTGGGAGGGGGTGGAGAGGGCACACTGGAGAACAGGAAGCCCACTTGGGCTCAGAAGGGGACGGGAAGCCCTGGACAGGTGCTTACCTGGACACAGGAAGGGACAGGAAGCCCCGGGCGGGCACACACCTGAGCAGGAGGGGACAGAAAGCACCAGACCCACTCGCTCCCCGCTGAGGCGCTGACCGCTCCCTGTGCCAGCCCCAGCAGCAGCCTGCCAGGGCAGAGTGCAGCCCCCAGCCCGGACGTCCCTCTGAGGAATTGCACCTCCCAGAGGTGCAAGAAACAGCCAGGCTGCCTTTCTCCATTTCCTTCAGAAACGATTCCTGGAATCCCATTCTGAGGCTCCCTGGCCTCCGCCTCCACGATGCAGGCGGCAAGAGCACTGCAAGTCTCCCTGAAAAGGTCAGCCCACGGCACCTGCACCTGGGGCTGCCACCTGAGAGGACACACAGGGCAGGGGAGGTGTCATTAGAAGCCCTCCTCCCCAAAACAGAGCTGCGGGACGTGAGACGAGGAGGAACCCCGGGTCAGGCAGAGGTGTGTGCAGAAGGGCTTGGGGTCCAGGCAGGGCCGGCTCCCGGCTCCACTCGCCCACTCCCCAGCCCACAGATGGCCCTGCGGCACTCGGTGCCCTGTTCAAAGGAGCTTGAAACGAGGACAAGAGACACCGAGCGGTCTGTGCAGGAAGCAGTGCCTGCAGCCCACTGATAGCGGCAGGGCCCATGCTTTGGGCACAGAGTGACCGTGGCCAGGCTAGAAGCCATGGACGCTTAGGCCGCCAGGCGTGGAAAATGTCTTTCTCGTAAATGGAGGCAATGCACAGAATCAAGAAAAGCTGGGGCGTGAGCATTCAGCAGGACAGGTCCTTACTAAGTCCGACTGTGTGCTCTGGAGCAGTGCCCGGGTGGACCAGATCCACTGGCGCAGAGCAAAGGCCAGGCGCATTGGGAACCACAGAGCCCACGCGTGGTCACGTGCTGACCGTGTGATGTACTCAGGTGGCAAGGCCACGGGGTCAGCACTGGGGAGACTGTGGCCTCCATGGCCCAGGGAGAGCGGCTTCCAGCTGTAGTCAAGGCCATTGGCAGAGTCATGCAGCTGGGGGAGCAGAAGACAGGGCAGGGCAGTCACAGACCTGGGGTCAGAAAGGCCCGGAAGGCCAGCCAGTGCTCATTCCACCAGCTCCCACCAGAGCCCCCACCAGCCATAAGCCCCATCAGCCACAGGCACCGTGACCCCACTGTCATCAAGAAGCACAGGGCACCTGGCCCAGGTATGCAGAGCCAGCCCCAAAAATGCCCAGGTGCAGAGGCAGTGCAGTGGCTGACCCAGGTCCATCCTGCAAAGCTTCCAGGTCACGGGATGCCCAGGGTGAGCAGGTCTGCATGGCTGGCTCCTGGGTTCCACCTCCACTCCAGGCAGGTGACTCACGCATGACATCACCTACCTGCAAGGAGGAGGCAGGCGGGAAAGGTGGGCGGCCCCTCAACAACAGCCAGGAGGCTGTGGGGACATCTCACAGACACATGGTGGCAGTGGGTGACAAGCAGCCTGAGGCCCGGGTGAAGTGCTGGCCGCCCCTTCCTCCCCCAGAGCGTTACTCACAGACGGCACAGTGAGGCAGGTACCAAGAAATGTGCAGGTCAGCAGTGCTGGGGTGAGGAAGGAAAAGAGCACCAGGCAGAGGCCTGCTCCCTCCCTACAGGGGATCGCCAAAGTCGCTGAGCTTCCTGATAAGCAGTGCAAGGAAGGCAAGTGGGCCATGGGAACAGCCTCAACACAAGACCCGGTGGGCTCAAGAAAGCCCCAGGTGGATCCTGCCCAGCATGCAGAGCCCCCATCTCCAGCTTCCCTGGCAAGTCCCACGGGCGTGATGCTCTCCACGCAGGCCGATGGGAGGGCGTGTTCCGTGACCCTCAAAATAAGCCCCTCCTGTAGTTGGCGCTGAGTGGTCTGGCCCAACCCAAGACAAAGGGAAACGCCCGAAACCTGCCCGCAGCAGCCTGTGCTGGCAGCACTGGGGTGGGAGCCAGAGAAATAGGCCAAGTCCAGCTTAAACCAGAAGAGATGGATGCCAGAGCGCTGAGTGAGAAAGCCAGACAGAGAATCCCGGTTACAGTTTCTTACAGATGTAAGAAAAAGACAGAGAGGAGCAAGACAGGAATAAAGCAAAACCGAAAGATGTGCCACGCTGCCCACGACGCCGTGGCACCTGCAGAAAGTGCCCGCTTCTCTCCAGACAACAGACAGGAAGTCTGACACCCCCCACCCGAGGCCATCCCGGGCAGCCGCCCAGCGGGTAGCAAGGCCATGGCTCTTTGCTGACGCCAGGGGCAGCGCAGAGGAGCCGGCGCCCACAGCCATCCTGCCCTCACTTGCAACACACCTGCTGCTGGGGTGGGGCTGTGTCCCCAAAAAGCCATGCTGAAGTCCTAGCTCCCGGCTCCTAGGAAGGCGACTCGGGAAACGGGGTCTTCGCGGATGTCATCGGGTTACATGGAGTAGGTAGCCCCTATGCCGACATGCCTGGTGCCCCTATAAGAAGAGCAGACACCGGGGCGCTGGTGGGGGGAGGCCACATGGAGACGCAGCGATGCGGCTGGAGAGCCCGCGGGGGGAGCTGACAACTTGCATTTGGACTTTGGCCTCCAGGATGGCAGAGAACACGTTTCTGTGGTCTGAAGCCCCCTCCCCCCGTTTGGGGTCCTCTGTCGCGGAGGCCGCAGGAGGCAACCACGCACCGCCTTCACGCTGAGCCTCGCTGCCGCGGGGGCGCGGGGACCAGCAGCGCCGGGGGACTCTTGGCCCCGCCCGGGATGGCATCTGCGTTTTCACAAGCTCCCGGGTGGCTCCCGTGCCCGTTAGGGCTTGAGAAGCTGCCCTGAGCCACCCTGACTCTGCTCCAAACGAACTTCTCTGCAGCCTTCCCTGGCGCAGACCATCCTGGAGGCTCCAGAGCTTCGCCCTTAGAGAGAAGCTCCGGGCAACAATTACCCCCAATGAAGTCACGCATTATTTTTCAACTGGAAAGCTGGGGTGGTTACATTTTTAAAGAAAAGCCAGCTTATTTTTAGCATTTAAAAAGGCACAACCAGATGGATAGACACGGCAGAGCTGACATTTGTTACATAAAGAATATGACAGTAGGACCCAAGTCCATCCTAGACCAAGCTCGTTGCCGTAGGAGAGCTGTGCACCAAGCTACACGGCTATGCGAGCCCCCCCCCATGGGCCCCGGCGCCCAGGGACCTCGGGAATGCGGGTGCCAGACGCTTTCCAGAAGGAGGCCTGGCAGGGCCAGGAGCACCTGCCTCCCACCCCCGGCCCCAAGCCCTCCTCCCCACAGCAGCACCTCTGCACCGGCCGCCTCCAGCTGCCCCCGCAGGCTCTGGCCACCCAAGGCCCTTGCCATGAGGGGGCGGGGCCCAAATCTGTGCCCCTCAGAAGGCAGCCGCCTCCACCCTCACCACTGCCTCCTGCCAGGGTCAGCAGGAGGTGAAGGAAGCAGCATGTGCTGAAACCCACGTCCACTCCCGACTTGGAAGGTGCCTGGTAAGCTGGGGTCGACTGACCCCCCAGCACTGACCGGCACTAGGCCTCGGCCCCTGCCCTCAGCACCGCGACCCTTCGCTCAAACGGATGGAAATCTTCATCATAGAAAGTAGAACCACAGACATGCAAGGAAAAAAGTATAGATGCAGGTCTACTGTGTTTATTTTATTTTTTATTTATTTTATTTTTGGATACAGGTTTATATATTAAGTTCTTATTAATTGTGCCTGGAAAAGACTTTGAAAAGAAAGCATCAATCAAAGCAGGAAGTTGCCATAAAGGTAGATAGTGATGAATTTTATCACACAAAAATTCAACGCATCTGCACAGAAAAAAAAAAGCTAGCAACATCAAAATGCTTTTTTTTTTTAAATGGGTAAGGGACTTTAAGGGGAAAGCCTTTATATGTAAGGAAAAGTTTGCAAAAATCAGACTGCAAACATCCCAATAGGAAACATTTTTAAAGGGTACAAGTTGGCAATTCACAAAAGAAGAAATGTAAATACCCCTGAACATGAAAAATAAAAAGATTATTAACCTCATGCGTAATCAAAGAACCTCAAAGCATTAATACAATCATTTTATCCCTTACGTTAGCAAAAAAGAAAAGAAAAGAAAAATGAAACTATTGCTAATACTCAGAGTTGGCGAGGATTCAGGGAAAAAGAACTTTCACGCCTTCCTAGAGCAAGTGAAAATCGGTCTCCCTTTCTGCCCGCGCGGTTTAAAGCAGCTCTCTGCTCCCCTCTCCCTACGCCCCTCTGGCCACACAGTTTATCTGCTCACAGCTTCCCTGGCTGTCAGTCTTCCTGCCGTCCCCCCTTGCCCAGTTACCCCACGACAGCAGGAGCCACGCCCATTGGATCATCACTTCCAACTAGCACCCGACGGCACCTGCTCCTGGAAGGTACCCTTCCCCCAACCCCCACGGAAGGGAGCTGGGCCTGGGCAGCCGGCAGTTCCGCGGACACCCTTCTGACCCAGCAGTGCCTTTTCCTAGGATTTCATCCTAAGGAAATAATGTAAAGTGCACACAGATGAATGTGCAAAGGTGTTCATGCTAAAACATTTAGAATATTTACCATATGGAAACAGCTAAACATCCCAGAATGGAACTAAGGTAGAGGCTGCCAGATCTACCCAGAGAACACTGGAGAGCAGTGGTTCTCAGTTCTGCCTGCACCCCGAGACCAGCAGGCGAGCTTGGAGGACACGCTGACTCCCGAGCTCCGCCCCCACCACCCACCCTTAAATATGGCACCCATTTCTGGGAGCGGGCCCAGGCGGCCGTGTTTTCAAAGGGCACCCAGACTGTCTAGTACGCAGCCAGGGTGGAGACCCGCTTTTGTGAATTTAGCGAATAAACGATGCTTTAGATATTTATCAAAAGACAGCAGCGTATTGTTAAATGAAAGAGCAGGGGACGACACAACAGTACATAGGGCACGGTCCCACTTCGGTTTTTAAAAAAGCCTGCTTTTCTACAGGCTGCATGTGTGTACACATTCCTAGAAAAGAGCTGCAAGAGGCAAAACGCCGGAGGAGAGTTCTGGCTGCTGAAGTCACAATATCATTTGTTTGCCTTTTAGGAAAATTTCAGAAAACTACAATTTTTTAAAAAATTATACATTTGAATGCTTTTAAAATTAGGGAAAAACCAAAGGTTTTTTAGTTTGGGAAATCGCAGAATGCGAGTCTGACAGCCCCTTCCGCCCACCTGCTCACCCACCCCAACACCACATGGGCCAAGCACCCCCAGCCTTCCAGGGCCTCCCTGAATTCCAGTTTCTCTGGGAAAAGTCAAACCTTCCTAGGGACTGGTGCCACGTCAGGTTTCAGGGGACGGGAACGGGCACCCAAGGTCAAGCCGAGCCCTGCTGAGGTCAGTAACACACCAGAAGCCACAGCCGTGCGGGCAGAAAGCGCCAGACCCAGCTCAGCACTGCCCAGCTTCTTGTTGCACGTGGGGGCACTCGGCCCCAGGGCAGAGCCGGGGACAAAATGCAGATTCCCCAACACGTTCAGTCCTGAAACGCAGTTTCTCACAGAAGGCAGATGAGAGGCGGAAGGGCCAGTGTGGGGCCGCGGGGAAGAGGACGGGGCACCTGGGTTCTGGCGTGAGAAAGAGGTGCAGGCCACTGGGGAGACCCCCAAACACTTGCCGAGGCCGGAAACTCGCTTTAGGTTCCACGAGGATTAACAGGAACTGAGGCTATTTAAGGTCTTTTATGTCACAGCTTTATTTTTTTTTTTCGTTGAAATTTACCTGGCACTTTGTTAAACGGTTCTCTTATTTTCTTTTCTCCCCCCTCTTCTCTGCATACCCAATTTGATATATTAATTGGATGTTTTAATCTAAAAAATTCATCAGAAGTTTTCACATCGCCATGGCAACCATGCAGTCCCAGTAAATGCACGTCCCCAGCTCAATACAATCGCCTCCTAAACCTGCCTGTGCCCCGGCGGAGACGGTGACAGGGCCTCTCTCCAGAGGGAAGGATGAAAGGGGCAGTGGGGCAGGGGCCGCCATTCCCTTCCGGAAAGACCCTCCTCTTCCTGGCCACCTGGAAGCTCCTTCACGCTATGGGCTGGGGAGCATCGCTTCTAGGGGCAGGGATGTGGCTCCAGCCTTGAGCTGTGTGTGCCCTGCCAGCGACGCGGGCGCGAGCGGCACGGAGGGCCGTCCAGCGAGCACAGGGGCCACGGGCCCGGGCCAGGCTGGGCCTCGGCTCACAGAACAAAGCCGGTGAAGGCGCGCCGTGTGCACCCAGGCAGGGGAGACCACACTCCACAAAGAGCCAGCGCCTGTGGGGGAAGCACCAAGCAGCCCCGAGCCCCAGGCGAGCGGGAGGGGGCATCCTGGAGACTCGAGCTCTCTGGGCCTTTCTAACGGCCGTGAGTTCTGAGACCTAACACCCCAGGGACAAGCAGAGGATTTCTACCTTACAAAGCTGAAAGGAACAGGGAGAAAAGAAAAAGAGCTGAAAGCGGTGCCCGCGTGGAGCCGGTGGCTGCCCTCCGCAGTGGCCGCCTGGGGAGGCCCTGCAAAGAGGCCAGCGTTCGGCCGGCACAGTCGGCTCCTCAGGTGGGTTCCCGGGTGGTCTCAGCCTGCAGCCTGAAGCTGGATGCAAATCCGCTTCCTGGCCAGCTCATCACTGACTCCAGCCTTTACTTAGGCTGAAGATTTATGTTTTAAAGTAACAAACGTATGACAGATGAAAAAAGCGCAGCAGGGAGTGCCGCTGTCCAAAAGGCTCCCCACAACGTGCGGTGCCCACTGGGCTGACCCAGTGCCCCTGGGGGCAGCGGGGCCACCAGCTGCCGACAAGCCCTCCGCTGCAGACCCAGGCCTTGCTCCACGGCGCCCCCTGCAGGCAAGGTCCGGCTTTCACACCCTTCTGCAGGGAGGCTGGTGCCCAACCCAAGCCGGGAGCCTGCACCCTTCCCGTAATGCCCAAACTATTTATCAGAACAAGTAGCGTAGGCTCTTCCACCGAGCTGTGCTCTAAAATTACCAAAGATCCATCAAACCTCTGCAGGCTGAAAATGCGTCTCAACTATTTTAAGAAAATGTCAAAAAAAAAATAGATTTTCAAGTGTGTCATCAACATACCATTTAAATTATCTGCATGACATGTGGGGAAAAGAGCTGCGTGTTGGCATATGAATCCACCACACGCCCCAAAGGCTGACATGGCGCACCTACTTCCTTGGGTCCCATGTCCAAGTCCCCAGGTGCCAGCGCTGCCTGCTGCACGTCCCTGGCCCTTCCCAACTTTCAGGCCAGACTCCTCCAGAGCCCACCTCGGGCGGCAGTTGCACCTGCGGGAGAACCACTTCCCCGAGCACCT
Source organism: Tolypeutes matacus (assembly GCA_026826555.1). Classification (NCBI taxonomy): domain Eukaryota; kingdom Metazoa; phylum Chordata; class Mammalia; order Cingulata; family Chlamyphoridae; genus Tolypeutes; species Tolypeutes matacus. The sequence continues at coordinate 15,012,557 of JAKSZT010054544.1, forward strand.
GCACAAAGGCCAGGACCCGTGTCCACCGCATGCTCCAGCATAAAGGCGCCTCCCCGGGGGAACCCGAGCCCCCAGGCCAGGGCCGCACCAGCCCACCTGTGGGCTGAAACTCGGCGCCTCCGGCCAGCTCAGGGCAAACAGGGGCCGACACACACACACCCCCAAAGGGCGAACGACAGCACGACGCTCCCTCCAGCGGGGGGCACCCGCTCGCGGACCTTCACCCTGAGTGCTGGCCCGAGCCTGCTTCGCGCGGCGCCTCCACCGTACCCGGGGACACCGGTGCCTTCGGGACACGCGTGGGGACTGCAGCTGCGCGCGGTCCCGGCCGACCCCACCGGCCCGCGGCCCGGGGCGCGAGGCCAGGCCCGCGGCGCGCCCACTCGCGCTGGTCCCTGGAGCCGGCCGGGCGGATCCCGGTGCGGGCGGAACCCGGGGTCCCCGGGGCGGTCGCAGCGCGATCGGGCGGCAGCCGGCGGGGTGGCCGCGTTGCCCCCGCCCGCGGTCCCGGCGCCGCACTCACCGTCCTCCTTGTCGTCAAACACCGGCCTCCGCGCCGCGGCCGCTGACACGGACGAGCCCATCCTCTTCTTCCACTTGCTCCACGGAAACAAGGGTCGCGGCGGCGCGCGGGCATCGCCCGCCTCCCGGGCCCGGGCCTGGCCGGCGGCGGAGGGCGGGCCGGGGGGAGGCGAGCCGGGGGGCGCCGCGGCGCTGCTGCCCCTGCGCTCCGCGCCGCTCCTCATCGCCGGCCCGGGGAGCGCATGGCCCGGGAGCGGGGAGCAGGC
>JAKSZT010054544.1:15016344-15045579 GCA_026826555.1 Tolypeutes matacus
GGACAGGGCAGACCAAACCTGGGAGTCCAAAGCAGGGTCAGCCCCAGGCTCTCTCTCCCCTCTCCCGTGGTGTCCTCAACAATTAGTCCAGGCTAGAAGGCAGGGGGGTTGCGAGGGTCGGATTTCTCCAGTCCTTTCTAGGCTCCCAGGGCAAACCGCCGTGTGGAAGGGTCCGTGGGGCTCCGCAGCCCAAATTTCAGGTCAGAACCTGAGTCAGCCTAAGGCTGTGTCCCTCTCTCTCCCCTTTCCGGGAGTGGCAGGTCCCTGAAGCCCCCTTTGTCTGTGGTCGCAGGCCCAGGGGCCCGAGAATTCTGAAGAGGGTGGGGGAGGGTGCCGGCAGCAGCAGAAGCTGCTACTTGCAGCTCATGGTTCTGTCCTCGCGATTTCCGTCTTCTGTCCCTCTCTCCTCTGGGTGGTGTGCAGCCTTCACCTGCTGTCCTCAACCCTAGAAGGTCTTTTTCGGGACTGTTTCAGCTTGTCCTCTAGCTATTTTTCTGGAGAAGAGATTCCCGTGGCTTACTAGTCCGCCATCTTCCCGGAAGTCTGTTTTTGTTTTTAAGAGGCACCGGGGACTGATCCTGGGACATCCCGTGTGGGAAGCAGGTGCTCAACTGCTTGAGCCACATCTGCCCCCCTAGTTTATTTTTAAATGACTGATACTGGGAAGTTTTAAGGAAGTGTTTGAGCAAAAATGAGTTTATGTTCTAGTTTCCATTGTCCATTGCTGTTATTTTCTTGGAAACGGCACTGTCTCAGCCAGCCAACGCATCCCCCTCTGTTTCCTGTTGGGGCATGTGGCCTCCGGCATCCCAAGGCTGCCAGGGTCTTGGGTCTCTGGCTGCCGAGCCTGGGGTCCAGCCACATGGTGCTTTTCCTGGTGGGGCAGCGGCTGCGCCATCTGCGGAAGGGGAGCGACTCCTCCACTCAGCACGTGCTGGCCTGCGGGCGCACTGCGCACTCGGCCCCGCGCCCTTCCTGCCGTTGGTCTTCGAAGCCGAGGGATAGTGGCGGCTGCTGGTGGACAGTGGGGTCAGAATGTGGCAGGAAACGTGGTCCGGCTGGGTGGGCGTTCGTTCTGCCCAGCGGCCAGGGGCTTCCACCATTTGGGCCCCCAGGCTCACCCTGCACGTCCTCAGGCCCCCCTTCTCGGGCTGTGCTGGCCTTGACCGCTGTGAGGGCTGTGGAGGACCTGCAGCCGGGGCAGACGCTTCCTCCCCTGCCCGCTTCCGGCCACACAGGCGTGTGTGGGGGTGGGGGGCGCCCTTCTGCGGCACCACACCCTGCTTCCAGCACTTTCTCTCCAGTGGAGTGGACTCTCAATCCTGGGAGCACCTGTTTGCTTCCTTAGGAAGTGCTGGGCCTTGGAGCGGCTCCGGCATGTTTCACCGGTACATCCAGTCCTCACCTGCTGTGCTTCCTGCCTCACGGGCCCAGGCTGCGGCAGGTGAGGGAGCGTGTTGTGCCGCTCGGCTTCCTTCGCGGCAGCTGAGGCCTGGGGAGGACAGAGCAGAGATGAGCAGGCACCCTGGCTCCCAGCCCCCCTTCCTGTGATCACCAGGGGCCTGTGCAGTGGCTGGCCCGGGTAGGGGACTGGGGGGCTGCCTTGTGTGGAGGGCGGGCCGCTCCTGGTCAGGGACCCCATGGGAAGTTGAGGCGTGCTCAGAGGGGTGGGCGGAGGTCCCCAGGAACTCTGTGGCTGGGGCAGCATCATGACGGGCAGCCAGGCCAGTGCTGCCCCCTGGGCTGGCCTCTGTCACTCTGGGCTTGGGGGTCAGGTGGGGTGCAATTCTTGGAGGTAGGAGAGAGAGGTCGATTCTGGGCCACTTGCTGAGAACCCAGGACTTCCTGGGGGACCGGTGGCCACCCGCCGGCAGGAGGCCGTGGGACAGAGCTCTTGGCCTCTCCTGCTTCTCTGCCCAGCCTCCTGGGCCAGAGGTGCTGGGAGTTGTGAGCGTGTGCTGGTGGGCTGCACAGGCCCGTGCCCCGGGCGCAGTGTGGGGGTGGCAGGTGTCCTTCCAGGGTCTGCCCCGAGCTGGGCAGTGCTGGTGGGGGACCCTGTGTGGAGGTTCTGGGCAGGGCCTGGGGCGAGGCTGAGGAGCATCTCCTGGGGACCTGGGGCCAGGACTGGGCCACGGGTCATCTCCTCGGCTTGTTATGCCTAGGGCCATGGTCTCGGCACAGCAAACTGCCACACAGTCCCTGCCCTCCCTGGGCTGGCGTCCCTGAGGCAGGGCAGACAGCAGGAGGGGCCGGCCGGGGCCTCTGGAGCCCCCTGGACTCAAGACGGCCCACCCAGGTTCTCGAGAGATTTTCCTGTGGAGGTGGAGGGTCAGCGTGGGTGGGTTGGGGGCAAAGGGGGCACCTTGCCCAGCGTGCATCCTTGGCGAGGTTGTCCGTGAAAAGCTTGGGGGGCTTATGAGCGTGTGCACCCCCCCCGTGGCAGTTGAGGCGTGAACGTTGGCTCGAAGACACGTCAAGCGAGCAGGGTGGGAAGAGTGCGGGTCCCTGGCCCGAGCTGCCTTGGGTGTGAGAAGCAGCGTCTTCTTCCAGCCGGCACCAAGGCAGCCGTCCCCAAGGACCGTCCTCACGCACTTGCAGGCCCCGTTCCTGAGCCGTGTGCGGTGCACGCCTACAGCACTGGGGCCGGCTCTTCCAGCCCTTGGAAGGTGCTGCACGTGGAGGGTGAGTGTGGCGGGCACGTCTCGCGCAGTGTCATCAGAACTCACCGGACCATCTTCCCACGTCCGGGCTCCTGGGGTGCCACCGGGATCTGCAGGTCCAGCTGCACGCTGCTCTGGGCGCTGGCCTGCAGGGCCTGCAGGGGGCGCTGGGCCGTCGTTGCCCAGGTGGCCAGCGCACCGCTGGGGCGGGAAGGAGAAGGGGCATGCCTGGCGGCCCGGGGGGGCCTGGTGTGGGTGTTAAAGACGTGAGGGCACGTGGCCCCCTGCTCGGGGCCGGGCAGCTTGAACCTGTCCCTGCCACGGATGAGCTTGGACAAAGGCATGTTGGGCGGCCACACGGCGTGCTGCCGCGCACGTGGCCGGGCCACCCCCAGCCACGGGGCTCGGCCATCTCCAGCTGGTTCCACGATGAGCCCTTGACGCCGCCCTCTCCCTGCAGAGCTGACAGGGCCCGGGCTGCTGGGCTGGGTTTTGCCAGATGGCGCTCAGAGGCGCCCCCGTGCATGGTGGCCGTGTCCAGGCGTGGACGGAGAGCAGTACCCTGCTTTGAAGTGTGTGTGTGAGCGTAGCCTGCGCACGCGTGAGTGCACGTGTGCTGAGTGCCCGTGAGCGTGCATGCTCACGCGTGTGTTGTTCTCCATGAGGTTGAGCGTCACCTCACATTAACTGCTGGCGTGCATCCTTTGTTCACATAAATACTGGAGGCTCCATCTAAAAGCAAAATTGATTCATGAGAGCTCTTTAACGGTTTCAGAACCCGCCCCCTTGTCCGCCCCACGTGTCCGGCACGTCACTCTTCATCTCTGTGCGGGTCCCCTCCTCCACTTTCTACTGTTTCGCCCCTTTCAGCTCTTGGCTGTTATTTCTAAAGATGCTGCCCATGCCGGTTTTGTTTTGATGTGGCGTCTGTGGCAAGGATCTGATTTTACTTCTGCCCTTGTAGCTGCTCCTGCTGTTAGTCAGCCCCCCTCGAATAGTTCATTTAACCCTGCCAGATGTTTTCATTTATATTTTCAAACCAGTTTGAAATTTTCCTAATTTGTTGTTTTTCTGCTTTTTTTCAATATTTAAATTTATAGTTATTCTTTCTATGTTCATTTGGTTTGTGGCATAGTTCTGTATTCTAGGTTTTTTGAGTGAGGTGTTTAGTCATGTTTTCATTGCTTTTCGTTTAATGCTACTTTGAGGCTAAAATTTTGTTCTTTTTTTTCTTTTCAAAAGATTTATTTATTTATTTCTCCCCACTCCTTCATTGTTTGTACTTGCTGTGTCTGTTTACCTTCCTTATTTTTTTCTTTTAGGAGGCACCGGGAACTGAACCCGGGGCCTTCCATGTGGGAGGGAGGCGCCTAATTCCTTGAGCCATCTCTGCTCCTTGCTTTGTTGTGTCTCTCATTATGTTTTCCTCCTTGTGTCTCTTGTTGCGTCATCTCGTCACGTCAGCTTGCTGTCTTGAGCGTCTTCTTTAAGAGACACTGGAAACCAAACCCAGGACCTCCCATGTGGTAGGTGAGAGCTCAATCGCTTGAGCCACATTCACTTTCCAAGTTTTCTCCTTTAAGCACTGCTTTGGTTCTGTAACTTTGTAGAACAACCTTACAGTTATAATGATCAATTTCTTGAGACAAAGTAACGTATTTGAAATCTAAGCATTGATTTAAGAAAATATCCCTGAACAGGTATATATGCAACTTTAAATTTTGAAACATTTCAGTCTTTTTTTTTTTTTTTTTTAATTTATTTATTTTTCTCCCCCCCGCCCCCATTGTTCTGTGCTCGCTGTCTGCTCTCTGTATGTTCTTCTGCGTCTCCTTGTCTTCTCTTTAGCTCGCGCTGGGAACCGATCCTGGGACCTTCTGGAGTGGAGAGAGGCTGCTCAGTCTCTTGCACCACCTCAGCTCCCTGAATTTGCTGTGTCTCTCATTGTCTCTCTTCTGTGTCTCCTTCTGTTCCGTCCTCTTGCTGTGCCGGCTCTCCATGTGGACCAGCTTGCCACACGGACCAGCCCTGGGCCTCCGCTGTGGTAGACAGGAGCCCAATCACGCGAGCCACATCCGCTTCCCTGTTTCATTCTTAAAAGTAGAAAAACGTTGCCGCGGTGGTGTTCTCTCTTCACCCAGACTCCCTGTCTTGGCATTTGGCCCTTTGCTCTCTGTCTCTCTCACCCTCAGTTTCTCAGCTGTCCACTCTGACTGCTCTGTCTCTGTGCTTCTCTACACACGCGTGTGCACATACACACAGGTGTTTCCTGAAGCCCTTTGGAAGGTCGCAAAAGTGGGCTGACACGTTAACACCCCACTCCTGAGACCTGGGCCCTGCCTGCCTCACCACATCCCTAGCACTGGGAAGCGGTTCACCTGCCAGGTGGACCTGACACCCCGCCTGCAGGCACAGGCCCCAGTGGCTCCCCCCAGCTGGTCCTTGCTGCCAGGGGCACGCGTCCTCCTTGGGGGCGCCCTGCTCAGTCTTTCAGCTTCGTGCCCCCTCCCGTCCCTCCACGTTTGGCCTTTCTGACACCGATGTTTTTGAAGAGTGGAGACCAGCTGACTTGTAGTGTGCTCCATGCTTTGGATTTGCCTGGTTGTGTTTTCCTGCCTGGTTTGGGGTTGGACATGGCAGGGAAGAACGGTTCAGAGTGTGACCACGCGTTTGTCCCGCCCCACCTCCAGGCCGGGCTCCCCGAGGGGCCTGAGTGCCTTTCCTGGGCCCCAGCTGGGTCTGCCCGTATTTCTCTCAGGTGGGCTCTTTTCTCCTTTGGCCTTTTTAGTTCTTCACACAGGAGGAAGGCTAAGCCTGGTCTGTGAGAGAGATGGCAAACACTAAGCAGCGTGACGTCTGCCTTTTGATTTTACTTAGGTTTTTTCCTTTGTTATGCAGACGTGTGTGTTTTCTTTATTGTGATCAAACATTTTTTTGAAAAGTTGTATTTGGATTTTGAGTCATTGTTTGTTTTCCCACATGAGCTTTAGAATCAGCTTGCCTAGTTGGGGCAGGGTGAGGGTGGGTGGCGGGGTAGTTTTATGGGGTAGTTACTTTACAGCAGCCTGGGGGGCGGGTGCTGTGTGCCTCAGCTGCCCTGTGGAGCCCGTAGGGGCGGCTTTCCATCTTGTGTCGTTCAGGAAAGGTGTGTTTTGTTTTGTGATTTTTCCCTATTTTATCTTTTCATGTTGCTGTTGTAAAAAGGATTTTCTTTTCTGTTATATTTACTACTTGGATATTGTTTGCATATGAAAGCTATTGATTTTTCTGTGTTAATTTTGTATCTTGCTGTCTTATTGAGTCATTTTAACGTTTGCTTTACTTTTATCATCAATTCTCTGGTTTTCCAGGTGATACTCCCCTAGCATTTGCAGGTACAGGTTGTTTAATTCTTACTTTCCGGTTGTTTTGCATCTAATTATTTTCTGTTTTGGACCTTATTCCTTAATACTGTCAAAATAAGGTCAAAGAGTCGTGGAAATCACCAGCATCCTTGCCTCGTGTACCTTAGCAGGCGTGCCCCTGGGATTCCCCCCCTGAGAAGGGCCTTGCTCCAGGCCTGGAATGTCTGGGTGGGTGTTTATTTATGGTATTGGGGCACGTATTAGTTTTCTTGCTGTGTTACAAATCACCACCTACTTAGTGCCTTAAAACAAGCATCCATTTACTGCCGTGGTTTCTGCAGGTTAGATGTGTGGCACAGCTTGGCAGGGTCTGTTCAGGGGCTCCCCAGGTTGATATTGAGGTGTCGGGCTGGCTGGCTTCTCATCTGGAGACTCAGCTAAGAAAGGGTCCTCAGGGTTTGACTGAAATCAGTTCATCGCAGCTCTAGAATTCATGGCAGCTGCTTCTTTCATAGGTAGCCTGGGAGGGAGGGTGGGAGAGCGAGAGCGAGCGAGCCTAGACTCCGCTAAAGGGTTTACCTGGTGAGGTAGGACACAACCAGGGAATCTAACTTTTGATTAATGTAAGTCAGCTGATTAGGGATTTTATTTATATCGGCTGCAATGTCCCCTCGCCTTTGCCACATAATGTAAATGCTGTATTTGTTTCCTAATAGGAACCTGGAAGTTTTCCTTCCTTTTCTGTGGTCTCAAGCTGTGCTGTCCAGCAGAGTAGCCAGTAAGCACACTTGACTCTTTAAATTCATTCAAGTAAAATAAAACATTGAGCTTTTAGTTGTACTAGCAACATTTACAGTACGTATCTGGCTAGTGCAGATACAGACTTTTTCTCCCACTGCAGGAACTTGCTTTGGGCATTGCTGGTGTAATGTCGTAGAAGCTTCCTGTAGTGACGGACTCTTCTGTACCTGCACTGCCTAGCACCCTAGCCCCAAGCCGTGCTTGGCTGGTAGCACCTGAAATGGGATAATGCAAATGAGAAACTGGATTGTCAGTTTTACTGTTTCATTTTAGTTCATCTGTGCTTTCTGCCACTTTTTAAGGAGCTTTATTGGCACGCAGTGAGTGGCATATACCTCTGGTACAATTTGAAAAGTTTTGACAGGTGTGTGCACCTGCGAAGCCATCACCACATTCAATGGCGAGGGTGTGCCCGTCGGCCCTCTGTGGCTGCCCATGCCCCTCCCTGCATCTCCCCTGCCCAGGCGGCCACTGACCTGCTGCCCCTGTGGCTGCCCATGTGTGGTCAGGGTTTCCGTAAACAGAACCTTGGCACAGGTGCTTTTCTGTGGCCCGGCTTCGTTCCCTCGGCATAAGGTTCCGAGGGTCAGGTGGTGTGTGTCAGCAGCCCGGTCCTCTCTGCCACCGAGCAGGCTCCACTATTTGACGTCCATGGCCTGCGTACCTGTTCACTTGTGGTGGACAGTCAGGAGGCCTCTGGTTTGGGGCTGTCAAGTGCACGGACACGTCTTGAGTGGACATATGCTCTTCTCCCTACTTGGGTAAAGAGCTGGGAGTGCGTGGCCGGATCACGTGGCAGGTGTATCTGCCACCTCTTAAGAAATCACCAAACTGTTTCCCAAGTGGCCATGCCATTCCGTGCTGCCCACACCTTACTGCCTGACTGCAGCCTCACGGTGGGTGCACGAGGGAGCTCCTCGTGCTTTGCCCGGCACTTCCTGCGTGACAGCGTGGCACACCTTTCCCTGGGCTTCCTTGCCACCAGCGTATCTTCTTTGGGGAAGGGTCTGTTCAAATTTCTGGCTTTTTCTTTTTTTATGATGTGTTGTTCATTTCCTTGCTGTTTTATGTATTTCTGGTAACGCCGGTGCCTGTGCTCTTCACTGGCCCTGACACCTGCTCTCACTCCTGCCGTTTGCACCTGTGCCTTGGTACCTTGCGCTTTGTGCTTCTCACTCTGACTCCTGCTCTGTGCAGCTTCCTGGGGACTTTCTGAAGCCTGGGTTTACGCTGTATTTCTTGAGAGGAGATGGGGTTTTCTTTTAATAGTAGCTGGTGGCCATGATGAGCCTAAAGCATGGACAGTACATTTTTGTCTGGCGGCGCCTCCATTCTGCAGATTGTGTGATGACCATCTGCAGTTATCAGGCCTGTCTCGTCCTTTCTTCCTTCAGGCACCAGCGTTGAGACGGGCGTGCGTCCTTGCCGTCCTCCGGGAGCCTGGCTCCGCTCTGGGCCCTTCTGGCAGGGCTCAGGCTGTGTACCTGGGCCGCCGCCTCAGCGGATGTCAGGAAGAAGCCGGGGTCAGCATGTGCTCCACAGCCAGCTCCAGCATGGCTGCCAGTCGTGGCATTCGGAGCTAGGATTTCACTGATTCTGGCTTTCTTGACATTTCTTCCCATCTAGGCAATGTGCTGAGAAGACACTGCTTTCGTAGTTTACCAGCCGATTTCAGCCGTTGTGCGTCGAGAGGGCGGCTGGGCGTGGCTGGTCTTCCAGGTGCCAGCAGTGCAGTCCACTGCAGTGTCTCCTCTGCTGACCTGTCCTTCCCGGGCCTCCTTGGTGCCTCGGCCCGGTGCTGCGCCTCGTTTCCCTCTTGTCGTCACCCCCTGGGCTCTCTTGCGACTGCATGCCTTTAAAGGCAGCTCTTGGAGGCACCCTCTGAGATTTGCATCTCCAGCTGTGGCTTCTCCTCTGGACTCAAGAGTATGTGAAATAAGCTTGTAAAACCTCAAACACCCCAAGAACTTGCACGTCCCTAGGTGTTGTCCTTTGGGCCTTGACTCTGTCCAGTCCCCCGGCTGCAGTGCGGGGCCAGCCCTGGCCTGGCTCTTGCCCCCAGCCTGCCCGGCTCTGGCTGGAGCTGCTGTTACTCTTGTGCCCGTTGGCGTGTCCTCCCACTTAGGGTGGGGGTGGCCAGTGGGCCTGGCCTTCCGCAAGGCCGTCCGCCTGCCCCCGCCCAACAGCGCCTCTTCCCATGCTTTGGCCCAGCACAGACCTTTTGTTTTTGCCAGTCTGCTAGCTAGAGAGTTGTTCTCATCCGATTTATCTCATGGGCGAGGTTTCATGTCTTTTCATCTGTTTACCAGGCGCTTTAGTTGCCTGTCTGCACCCCTCTGCCCACTGGACGAAGAGCCGTGTGTCCCCGAGACCTGGGCCCGGGCCGGAGCCTGGCGCTGGCTGTGTGATCCTGGGCACCCCTGCGCTCCCGCCCACTGACCCCTCCTCCGGCTCACGCAGGCAGCCTGCGGGCCTTGCGCTGCCCTGGAGGTGGGAGGGTCTCGGTGGGCCAGAGCCACACCACTGCGGACCACGGGGCTTGCGCCTAAGTGCCTTTCATCCAGTGCAGTCCCATTTGAGGCAGGTGTTTGGAGATCACCCTGAACGTCAGTTAGGAGTTTCAGAAAATTGTATTTTTCTGCACGTTTTCAGGAGTGCGTTAGGAAAGTTATACAACGACGTTCTCTGTTGGGTGGGGACGTTTTTATATTCAGAGCTTTTAAAGAGTGCCCTGTCCCTAGTTCCGCTGGCCTTGTAGAGATGTCCTCGCTCGTGCTTTATTTCTGGCGTCAGTCCTGTCGGTGTGCTGGGGGCCATCGTCCTGCGGGACACTTGCCGCTGCCCCGGCCCCGGGCGTCCGGCTGCCCTCTGTCTCAGAGGGCCTGGGTTTATGGACCTCCCCTTCCCACCACTGGGCTTGAAATTTGCATTTCTTTTCTGTTTTGTTACTTAGTTTTATAAAATAGAGTACACTGCACTAATGTCACTAGAACAGCTGCACAAATGTGCTGAGCTGCCAAGTCCCGTTGCTGGTTAGCGGCCGGCAGCCACAGGTGTCTGCTGGGGCCTGGGGGAGATGTGGCCCCGTGGGGGGGGCTGCATTTTTTTTTCAACTACTAGAAACAGGGCATTGAACATCTCTGTATATAATAGTCTTTGTGCTTATCCTTGAGTTAAATAGAATGAATTTCTGGAAATAGAATTACTGGGTAAAGCAGTGTGCATTTTTGAAAGTATTTTGATATGATTTCAAGTTGCCTTTAGAAAAGCTGAGAGGTGAAAACATGATACCCTGGCAGCAGGTGTATTTGGTTTCATAAGATCGTCTTATCAAATTGGTAGATATAATTTTTTATTTAATTGCATTTATTAGGTGCAGTGGCTGGGAGTTAGGAATTCTGAAAAACACGTTCTTAATCTCACTCCTTTCCTGTGGGCTGACCCCATGGTAAGCAGGGCCTTTGGAAGATGTTATTTTTAGTTAGGCTGTGGCCAGTGACTCAGGATGGGTCTTAGTCCTTTTCCTGGAGACCTTATAGAGAAGCCCCGGGGAGCAGCAGAAGCTGGAAGTCAGCGGAGCCCCGAAGAGAGAGAAGACGCCGCCACGTGCATCGCCCAAACCTACAGGCACTTCTTTTTCAGTTTCCTTTCTTTGCTTTTATGTCTAGAAAGGCCTTTTTCCTACCATGAGAACAGTTATTTGCTTATATTTTCTTCTTCTTGTCTTGTGGTTTTGTTGTGTTTATCTCCTGAATTCCTCTGGAGCTTCTTTAGTGTGTGGACTGAAGACAGGCCCTCACAGTGTGCTTTAGAAAGAGAATTCGACTAGCCATGCTGGTGGACCTCGTGGGTGGTGGGAAACACCTGACTCTCCCGTCAGCTTCTTCACGCTCCGTGATTAGGCACCTGCAGAGGGCGGTTGCCAACGAAGCTTTGCCTTGTTCTCTCTCAGGGGCATGAAATCTCAATTCACACCACATTTCCAACTGAAATGGAATTATTTTATAAAGGTCTTGCTTTCCTTCTTAAAGAATAAGCCGTATAGAAAAGTAGAAATCATCCCAAATTCCTGTCCCCAGAAAGGACCACTGTTCACCTCTGAGGACCTGTTCTAGCCAGAGGACGGGAGGGGCAGCGAGGGACCTTGCCACAGCCACCTTCTTAAATTCAGCGGTGGAGTTTAACTTTACCTGAATTGTCAAAAGAAAATGATATTCAGCTGAAGACGAAAGAACTTTTGGACTTCGTATAAACATTTTATTAGTGTAAGTGTATAGTATTTTTAAAGTTCTTTTAAGGGTAAGAGAAACAGTTTTTAGAAACTTAAAGAATTTGGAGTTTAAAAAATAAGTTTAATTTTAGCCCACGTTTATGAACTCCGTTTGAAAGATATCCCTTCTCGCACAGCCTCTCGCCACCCTGGCCCACCTTCGATCCTCCAGATTTGCGGCTTGTGTGCCGAGGGGCTTGTCCTTGGTCCCACGTGTGGGTGCGGCCGTGCGGCCCCCCCGTGCCCCGCGGCAGTTCTGTGTCTGGGCTCTGCACTGGGGTGCGTTTCTCGAGGCCCCACTGTCTGCGGCTGCTGCCTGGATGCTTGCAGAATTCTTCTCTCTCCAGCCTCTGCATTTGCCCAGCCCTCCGGATCCGGGTTTCCAGGAAGCAGTGCCCTTTCCAAGCTTGGCTATCTTCCTTGCCTTTCGGGGAATGCCTTGTTAGGGACAGATAGTTCTGTGGGCTGCCTTGTTCCAGATGACTCTCCTCCCTGCCTCCAGGCATGGGGCTCTGCCGTGCCCGTGCCTCAGCCCCTGCTTGTGCTGCCAGCTCTCCTTTTCTTCCTTGGCTGCCACCTGTCGGGTGGGGGTGGGGGGCGGGGGTGGCTGCGTCCTGAGGTTGGACCCGTCTTTGTGTCATTGCTGCTGGGGAATCCCCCACTTTTTTCTCCTCACCCTCCATTTTTATTGTTTTGGGGGTTTGGGTAGAAAGAGATGGCTTCATCTAACTTTATGTTGCCATCTTTGCCCCAAACTCTAGTGGTTAAGGCCTTTGGTCACCATATTGCTTCTTAAAGTTACCTGCCTGGGCACTGTGTGCTCTGCTCTGTGGAGTCGGGAAAGCCAAGCATCCTGTTCCTGATGACAGGCCTTGGAGCCACGTGAGGGAGAGAGCTTGATGCTGCTTAGCTGCTCAGGACAGGGCCGGGCCAGAAACAGGGTCGGCTGGCCGATGGCGTGACCACGTGGCACTTGGCGGGACCTGAGAGCAGTGACGCGGTGGGGACCAGTGGGCATCAGGGCAGAGCAAGTGTAAGGGCCCTGGGGCCAGAGACAGGGAGGGGGCTGGCCCCGGGGGTTCCTGAGGGGTGTGGGGGGAGGGAGAGGGAAATGGGAGGGAGGGAGAGGTAGCTGCCCTGAGAGGTGGCTCTGCCTTGTGCTTGAGTCCTTCCCAACCCCCATCCGTGGCGTCCACGTGGCCGGGGCAGACGGGAGGCTCCTGGGGTGCAGGGGCTGGTGGGCTCTGCCATGGGGGGACTCTCCTTACTGATGGCGCATCCCGAGCCTTGAGCTTTTGGGCTGAAGCCTGGCCCCTTCCTCCACCCTTTGGGGTGTAGGAGACTGAGATGTACACCTGTCCCCTCTCCTGCCCGTCTCCTGCCCCTCTCCCACCCACGGTGTCCCTGTCCAACTGGCAGGGAGTGGGCAGTCCTGAGCCAGGGGCACCTGACGAGTGGGAGGATGGGATGGGGGTGGCCACCGTGGCCCTGGGCGGGCGCCTGAGCTGCCTGCTGCCAGCTCGCCCCTCTTTCCCTTTTCTCTTCTTCTCCTCCCCTTTCCTCCTTTCTTCTTCCTTCTTTTTTCCTCCTTTTCCTTTTTTCTTTTTTCACCCGTTTTACTAGTCCTGTGCAAACTTACCATTTAGTTCTTTCTACAAACAGCTTTAATTGACGTGGCACTTAGATACCGTAGAGGGCACCTGTTTAAAGCCTGCAGCCGGTGGTGGGCAGTGCGTTTACAGAGGTGTGCAGCCTCCGCGTCACCTACTTGAGGACGAGTCCGTCCCCCGGAAGCAGCCCCAGGCCCTCAGCTGTCTGTCCGCGCTCCCTCCTCGCCAGCCCCTGCCAGCACGGAGCAGCTTTCTGTCTCTGGGGCCCTGCTCCAGACGTGCCGCGTCAACGGAGCCGCGCAGTGCCAGCCTCACTCGGCGGCGACTCGGGGCCCTCCCATGCCGCCGGCCTCAGAAGCCGCTTCTGGCTGCATGTGTGGCCCGCGCTTCGCTGTCCCGTGACGGCATTGGCTGCGCCTGGCCCTCGCCGATTGGGCGTGCGCTGCCGGCACGTTGGCGTGCAGCCTCGGACGGGGCCTCCCTTCGCGGTGCCCGCTCCTCGGGCTGGACCTGCCCATCGGTGGCTAGTTTAGGAACTGCCAGCCGTCGTCCTCAGCGGCTCCCCCGTGTCCTTGCTAACACTTGTTCTCGTCTTTTGTCTTTTATGTTTTATTTCTAATTAGTAGAGCCATCATGGCTGTGAGGTGGCACCTCGCTATGGCTTTTGTTTGTGTTTCCTGGATGGCTAACGACGAGCCTCTTCTTGTGCCCCCTTTGCTGCGTCTTCATCTTTCTACGATGCCCTCTTCTGGCCATGCGTTGGGGAGAGGAAAGGAGGAGAGGGGCAGGGGCTGGTGCTGGGTGGGGCAGGCCACCGAGCCCGGCTCTCCCTTGGCTTCTGGGTGGTGCCAGTCACTTCCTGGCCCTGAGCTTGGCCTGGGTGCCTGGTGCGGGAGCTTCCAGGACCCTCCGCTCAGGAGCTGGCGCTTGGGGTGGGGTTTCATGCCAAGGGGCCAGGGCCCTCCTTCCACAAAGCCCTTCCCAAGACTGGCCCCTCCTAGACGAGAGGCTCTCCTCGCAGCGCCTTGTCCTGGGCCACCTGTCCAGTCAGTGGCGTTAGACCTGATGTTGCAGAATGAGTGGACTGTGGTGGGCACTGTGTGGGGGCCCTTGGGGCAGAGTGACTGGGGGTCAGATAAGGACCAGCTGGCCCCTTCTTGCCAGAGCCAGTGAGGCTGCAGACATGCTCCTTCCTTTGGCCAGTGGGTCGCTCGCTGTCCCCTGCCTGGACGGACGGCTCCCCAGGCCCCATCCCTGCGGTGCTGGGGGCTCTGCCCAGGAGGGGGCTCTGTCTTGCAGGCACTGGCCGTTACCACGAACTCTGTAGCCCCCCCCCCCCCCGGAAACAATCCCCTTTGTATGCTTGATCAAGTTCTCTGTCTTATAAGCACCGTGGAGCTACGGAGTCCAGCTTCCCGTGGAGGGAGCGTGCCCTCTCCTCACTTTACTTCCAGGCTGACCGGGACGCTCCAGGTGCTTGCTCAGGGGCCCAGGGGCCCTGCAGTGTCCTCCCAGTGTCCATGTGGTCCCATCCCTGGGCCCCCGCTGTGTGCCCCCCAGGCAGAGGCGCCTGACCTGGCTCTGGGAGCCCCGGCCCCTGAGTTGGGGTGGGAGTGGGCCTGGGGGACGTGGGTGCCAGGCTGGGGCACTCACTCAGCTGTCCTTGGCCCTTGCTGAGGGCCCGGCCGCTTCACAGGAGCGTCTGTTCCCAGCTGCTGGGCTAGTCCCAGCAGGCTAATTATCCTCTTGTTTCTTCTTCTTTACAGCCAGAAAACCTCCAGAAGAACTGGCTGCGGGAATTTTACCAGGTAAGAGTCCTGCTCAGGGCTGCTGGGGTGGCCGTTGGCCTGCGCCTCTGGATGGGACTGCGCTGCCCTCCAGTGGTCGGTCCTGAGAAGCGGCGGCGTTGTTGGCGTTTCGGGGTTACCAGGGCGCGTTCTTGCCCGGCTGCCAGCACGTGGGCCTGTGTGGGCCCGGGGTGGACAGCCTCGGGCAGTGGGTGCCCTCCAGCTGGGCGGAGGCTCACTGGCAGTTCAGGGGTCGAGGGTCACGAGGGCGGCGGCCACAACCCGGCGGCAGAACCAGGGCTTTGTCTGGCGTTGCTGGACCTTGTTTGACCCACGGCCCCTCCTGTCCCCCGACAGCCCTGCTCCAAAGACCGGAATGCCGCTGTCACGGGGGACCCAGGCCACGGTCCCCCTCGCGTTGTGTTTTCAGGATTCCAGCCGAGGGTGGAGGCCCCCTGGAGCCCCACCGGGGGGGAGGGGCAGGCTGGCGCTGGGGATGCCGAGGCCTCGAGGCGTCTCGGCAGAAGGGGGCGGCGGGGCGGCAGTGGCTCAGAGGCACACGGGGTGCTCAGCTGGTTGTCACGGCACCTGCACGCGGCGTGCTGGGTGGAGGCGGGGTGCGCTGGCAGGGACGGCGCTGCCTCCAGCAGGCGCAGCAGCCCAGGCACACCAGCAGCAGCGGCTGAGGAGACGCGCCCGGCATGTGTGGGGTCCCCGGTGGCCCCGTGAGGCCCCCTGAGGAGGAGAGTGCACGGAGGAGGCCAAGGCGGGCCTTGGGCTGGGATTGGCCGTCCTGTGCCCGGCCTCCTTGGGGCCCAGAGCTGGTGGGTTTAGGTGGAGGAAGGGTCGGCCTGAGGCCCGAGGTCCGGGGTCCTGGGCAGGCTGGGAGTGGTCTGAGCTGAGCTGCCCCCTGGGGGATAGGGGCAGGAGGCGGCTGTGGGGGTCCCCAGGGCCTGGCAGGTACAGGGGACGGAGGCCCTCTGGGCCACGCGGGTGGGCAGGTGGGGGTCCTCAAGGTTGTGGTCACAGCCCGCCGGCAGTGCGGCACTCCCGGCCCCCTGGTTTGTGCTGTTTGGGCGAGTGGTCAGGCTGCAGCTGGAGTCCGAGTGCTGTGGTTTTGAAGGTGCCTCGGTGGTCCTTGAGGAGTGGCCGGCGTGGGGCCAGGCCCGAGGATGGTGCAGCCAGTGGCAGCCGGTCCCTGGCAGTGGCCTCCATGAGGGCATGTCGGGAACCCCCCAGAAGCCCTTGCCTTACCCCCCGTCCCATTCCAGGGCGGTCTGTCTTCAGGGGTGGCCCCCAGCGGTCAGTTGTGGGGAGCAGGCAGGGAGGCCCCCCGCCTTATGGGCTTCAGGCCTCAGGCACAGGACAGGGCTCACGTGCTGTTCACGTCCTGTTTCATTTCCCTGGGGACTCGGTGTTGCTGGCGGAATCTGGCAGTCAGGTTAGAAAGTCCTGGAAGTAGCTGCAGAGCCAGGCATTCTGCGAGTTGCGAATTGAAACTCCTGAAAAGCTGCCAACCGCAGCGCCTACGGCCCGTGCAGCTGGACAGGTGGTCGGCGAGCCTGACCGCAGGCCGCAGGCGTCGTTTCTAGGCCACCCGATGCTGCTTTTGGGGCACTGAGCCTGTAAACAGAAGCGGAGAGATGAGATGGACGTTGGCCCAGCTGCATGGGGCCTGTATGCAGAAGCCACCTCGGAAGGAAGCTTCTGGAAAGGACGAGAGCCTAGCATGGTTCCCTCTGCGACGCTGCCTTTCATCTGACCTGATCACTTAGTGATGAGGAGCCTGAGACGGGAAAGGCCCTGGGCTCAGTGGCATTTCTGGGGCCGGGCCGGCACGGCCCCCTGCCAGGAGACCACACACTGGCCCGCGGCCCCGGCAGGGAGGGACGCGCGCTGGGGCCTCCTGGACTGCAGGGCACACTCTCTTCTTTAATCGAGAGTCTCTGACTATTGAAAGTGGCGTTTGGCAGGTGCTTTTATGAGCCTCAAGCGCTTTAGAGCCTTGGGATAACGTCTGCTCTTCTGGAAAACCTGGTTACCCGAGAAGAGGCTGGAGGAGGGAGAACGGCACGTCTGTGACTTCCACCGGATTCACCGGAGCCTCTGGGGTCTGGGACTGTCCAGCATCTGGGTCGTGAGCCCAGCTCCAGTGCCGGGGGGTGGGCAGGCCTCTGTGCCCTCCCCTCCTGCCCACGCAGCTCTGACTGCTCTGGGGCTGCGGGCTTCCCAGCCCCCTGCGTCTCGCCCCTGCCGTCCAGCCCTGCCCTGCGACCTCCCTCCCGTGTCCGTCGGGACCAATGGCTCCTCCCCCCCCTGCTGGGCCCACAGCCGGCTTCTGGCCTCTGCTTTCTGCCCGCCTCGTCCCTGAGTTGCGGTCACTGCCCCCCGCCTTCCTGTGCCCACTTTGCCCAGCGCCCCTGGGGGACGGCTGCTCCTGCCGCTGGGACGCTCCCCTTGCCCTCAGGCTTTCCCTGGGTTCATCGTGGTCTGCAGTCCTGTTTGTCCCCCACCCTGACAGTGCCGGCTCCGAGCGCTCTTCCTGCCGGCTGCCCTGGGCCTAAACAGCCCTTGGCACGTGGTGCCCTGGAACACATTTGTAGTGGAGTCAGCCACAATCACCAAGGTTGGGGTGAAGGCCTGTGCCCCAGGAGGAGGCCTGGGCCCAGCTGCAAGCCCCACCCCTGGTGCCCCCTCTCTTCCAAGTCTGCGGTAAACCATGCTTGCTCTTGCTGGTACAGGAGAAGCAGATGGTCCGACAGCGTCCTTCTCTGCTACTGGCTCGAACGAGCCCTGAGCTGCTGAAACTGTCTGGCACATGGAACGCTTGGCAGTTACTTGTTGAGGGTTGAATATTACATGCTTATGCAGGAAGTGAATAAAGCAAGAGGGTCTAAAGAAGATTCCCCCTCCACCCCAATTCTGTTCCAGCCTAACGGACATGCTTTCTCACACGTGTGTGACGGACACGCTTCCTCATGCATGTGTGATGGACATGCTTCCTCACACGTGCTGGTGACCTAATGTGGCCACGGAGAATGCCACCTTCTGAACACCTGGGGTCCCAGACTGATGTATTTTTACAGCTTGCTCTTTTATTTTATTTTTGTAAATTGGGAAATCTCTCCATGTCAATTAATGTACTCTACAAGTTCTAATGCCTTCAGCATATTTCATTACATGGACAAGCCAACATTTTTTAAACATTATTTTCAGTTGTGGTCAAATATACATAACATAGAACCATGAACCATTTTAACCATTTTTTTGGACAGCCCTTTGACATTAAGTACATTGTCAATACTGTGTTACTTTCACTGCTGTTTCCATGTTATTTTCATCATCCCAAACCAAAACTCACTTCGCAATAACTCCCCGCCCCCCACCCCCCACCCCTGGCAGCCATTACTCTGCTTTCTGTCTCTCTGAATTGTTCATTCTGAGTATTTCCTTTAAGAGAAGTCACAATCTTGTTCTTTTGTGTCTGGCTCATTCCACTCAGCGGGACATTGTCGACTCACCCAGCACGCCATTCCTTCTTGTGGGCGAGCACTCTTCCATTCTGGGCCCCTCATCGCAGCCTGTCTGTCTCTTCACCTCTTGATGGACATGTGGGCCGCCTCGGCCGTCTGACTGTCGTGAATAACGCTGTGATGACCATTGATGTACAAGTCTCTGCCTGCATCTTTCCTTTCAGTTCTAGTTTTCCCATCTCCTTGGTTAAATTTATTCCTAGGTATTTTATTCTTTTAGATGCTGTTTTAGTTTGCTAGGCTACTGAAAGCAATCTACCACGAAATGGCTTGACCTTTAACAATGGGAATTTATTAGCTTACAAGCTTACAGTTTTGAGGCCGTGAAAATGTCCACATTATGGCGTCATTAAGACTGTGCTTTCTTCCTGAAGACCGCTGCCAGCGATCCTGATCCTCTCTGCCACCTGGAAAGGCACATGGTGGCTGGCGTCTGCTGGCCTCTCCCTTCTCTTCTGGGTCTTGTTTGTTTTAGCTTTTTGCTTCCGTGGCTTTCTCTCTTTCTCTGTTCATCCTCTTTATGAAGGCCACGCCTTAACTGAAGTAACCTCATGAAAATTTACTTACAATAGATTTACCAATACGGGAATAGATTGCTTTAAGAACATGATTTTCTGGGGTACATACGGTTCCAAACCACCAGAGATGCTATTGTAAATGGAACTGTTTTCCTGATTTTCTTTTCAGATTGTTATTTGCTGGTGTATAGAAACCCAACTGTCTTCTACATGCTTATCTTGGATCCTGAAGCTTTCCTGAATTCGTTTATTAGTTCTAGTAGCTTTCTAGTGATTTCTTTGGGATTTTCGTGTCATTTGTCAATAGGGATTTGGCTTCTTCCTTTCCAGTTTGTATGCCTTTTAATTTTTCTCTTGCCTGATTGCTCTGCTAGAACTTCCAATACAATGTTGAATAACAGTGGTGACAGTGAGCATTCTTGTCTTTTTTTGATCTTAGGGAGAGAACTTTCAGTCTTTCACCGTTGAGTGTGATATTTGCCTTGGGTTTTTCATAAATGCCCTTTATATGTTGAGAAAGTTCCCTTCCATCCCTAGTTTTGTGAGTGTTTTTATCACGAAAGTATGTTTGTCACATGCATTTCCTGCATCAATTAAGGTGACCAGGTATTTTTCCCCCCTTCATTCTATAAATGTGGTGTGCTACTGTGACAGTTTGAAGTTATTTTATGAATCCAAAAAGGAAAAGGTTTATGTTCTTGAACTAATCCATACCCTTTGGGTGTGGGGCCCTTTTTTTTTTAATTTAAAGGTTTTTAAAATTTATTTATCCCCCACCCCCCTGCTCTTGTTTTTTTTTACACTTGCTGTCTTGCTCTCTGTGTCCATTCGCTGTATGCTCTCTGTGTCTGCTTGTCTTCTCTTTTCGTCTTCTCTTTAGGAGGGCCCGGAAACCGATCCCGGGACCTCCGATGTGGGAGAGAGGCACTCAATCGCTTGAGCCACCTCAGCTCCCTGGTCTGTTGTGTCTCTCATCCTGTCTCTTCCCTGTCTCTTTTTGTTGCGCCAGCTTGCCGCACGGGCCAGGCTGCACACGGGCCAGCTCGCTTTCACCAGGAGGCCCTGGGAACTGAACCCCGGGCCTCCCGTATGGCAGCTGGGAGCCCAGTCGCTTGAGCCACACCTGCTTTCCTGTGAGGCCCTTTTGGTTGGACTGTGTCAATGAGCTGTGACTCAGGTTGGGTCTTCACCCTCTTGCTGCAGCTTTACATAAATGAAGACATAGAGAAAGACACACACACACACACACACACACACCCAGAGAGAGAGAAAAGGAAGCTGCCATTTTGATCCTGCCAGGTGAGGCAAAGGACACAGTAGAGGGAGAGAGGACTCCAGATTCGCCCAAAGCTGCAGGAAGGCAGAGAATCCCCGAGAAGCTGAGAGCGCTCCTGCAGTCTGGAATTGGCTGAGCGCAGAGGCACTTCAAGAGGCCCCTGAGGGGCTGGGCCCAGAGAGCAGCACAAGGCTGAGGAGATGAGCCCTGCCGTGTGCCTGATCGCCACGTGGCAGGGTGCCGGGGCCACCAGTGCCTGACTTTGGTGAGAAGGCATCTCCGACGGTGCCTTGCTGTGGACACTGCATAGCCTCAGAACTGTAAGCTTTTACTCCAAATAAAATTCTATTATGAAAACCAACCCATTTCTGGTACTTTGCATTGGCAGCCCTTTGGCACACTAAGACAATTACATTGATTGATTTTTCTTAGGTTGAACCATCCTTGCATTCCTGCAAGAAATGCCACTTGGTCATGGTTTATAATCCTTTCAATACACTACTGAATTTGGTTTGACAGTATTTTGTTGAGATTTTCTGTGTGTATATTTATAGGGGTATTGGTCCACAATTTTCTTTTCTTGTGCTGTCTTTATCTGGCTTTATTACATTATGAGGGTAATGCTGGCCTCTTAGAATGAGTTTGGAAGTAATCTAACCTCTTCTTTTTTTTGGAAGAGTTTAAGAAGGATTGGTGTTAAATCTTCTTTAAATGTTTGGTAGACTTCAGTAGTGAAACCATCTGGTACAGACTTTTCTATGTTGAAGGGTTATTATTATTTTTAAGTCATTTTTCTATTGATGGACTCTAAGATTGTTTAAAATTTGTTTTAGTAAAGTGAAGGGTAAATTTTAAAAGAGGTTGTAATCATGAATCTCATACAAATATAAAATGGACAGATGTTGAAGATTTTATTTAACTCATTAATTAATGAGAGAACCAGTATGATGTGGAAACTGGTTCAAAGGAGAATCCAAAGAGCATTAAAATAGATAAAGCTCTTCAGGAGTGCTGAAATGAATTTTCTTAATTAAGATGCAAACTGGCCAAAATCCACAGGCAGTAATCAATTGTATTCCATGCTATGTGTTTTTGTGGTTAAAAGTCATTTGCATTTCTGTCAGATTTTTTTGTAACATAGCTCAAAGACTAGGAAAAGTAGAGATAGCCCAAACAGGTGAGCTAACAGGACATCCTCTATTCTTTTTTGTCCATTTAAGACTTGCATATTTTTTTTCCTGTCAGTATTAAAAAAATAATCTGTTGGGCAGTATATGCTTCCATCTAACATTGAGGTATTGGTACCAAATTTACTCTCTTGATTTAAACAAACTAAAATCAGAAAAAAAAAAGATACCATGGTTTTCATACCATTTGTCAGATAATAGAGTAGGACAGTGTTCTCTGAGAGTGGGGAAACAAGAATTGTCCCTTCCAGCCTTGTTAGGCCAGTGTCTAACAAGGTAAAATTACAATGTCTGATAGCCAGTCAAAAATTACCAGGCAGGCAAAGATGTAGGAAAATATAAGGGGAAAAATCAATAGTATGTGTAAAAGTTTATCAGTTTTATTGACCTTGAAGAACCTGCTTTGGGTTTCATTGATATTACCTATTGTTTTTATTTCCTCTTTCATTGATTTCTGCTTTTTTTGAGGAAGCCCTGGGGATTGAACCCAGGACCTCATGCATAGGAAGCAGGCACTCAACCAACTGAGTTATACCAGCTCCTTCTGCTCTTATCTTTATTATTTCCTTTCTTTTGCTTATTTTGGGTTGACTTTGCTTCTATGTCTAATTTCTAAATGCAGAAGACAAAAATTGCCAATGTCAGGAATTTGACACGGGGCATTATCACTGAAGATCCTGCAGACATTAAAAAGATCACGTAGAGGAAATACTATGAACAGCTTTCAAATTCTTCTGTATGCGCACACATTGTCTTCTTAAAATCCTTTCGCTCTATGTCATATTTCCCTTCAACTCCTTGAACTGATTTTGGAGATCTGTTTGTACTTCTTTGATTCATTGTTCCACATTCTGCGTCTCCCTGAGGTCTTAATTTGTTCCCTTGAACAGAGCTCTATCTTCCTTTTTTCTCTCAGTATGGCTTTTAAGTTTCTGCTCATGCCTGGGCATCTGATGACCTTGATGAGTTAGCTTTAAAGGTGTGTTTCTGCCACTTGTCTCAGGTTTTATTGTTGATTGCCTTGGTGCTAAGGCTCTTTGTTGATGCTTGGTCCACCTTATGCTGGAACTTTAGAGTAGCCTGTGTTTAACTGTCCAGATTTTTTTCAGCTCTTCTTCATCTGATTCTTGCCCTGGATATGCAGTACAGTTTTTAAGATGGCAATTTTTGTGCAATTATTTCATCTCCAGGAGAGTTTCCTTTCCTCTGTTGCTTTTCCAGGAATCTCGATCTGTTCTGCTTGGTTTTGTGCAGAACTTCCTCCCCAACTCCTGTGATTTGTTTAAATTCTTTCCCTCACACAGTGCCCCCTTTTCCTTACACCTTTCAGTTCTTGCACCCTCCTGTCTTAAAACAGTTCAGCTGTTTTTGTTTGTTTATTTTCTGTGAGTCTTTTCTGCCTCCAGTTTCTTCCCTGTTAGGGGATCCTGCCCTGGGTAGTCCTATGGGGTCAGTCTAGAAGCGTCTCTTCTGCGTTTAGGTGGTCCAGCCACCAGAAACTGGACTGCGCACATGCACCCCTTGCACCCCCGGGGCTGCTCTGCACAAAGCACTCCTCAGTGGCTCGTGCCCTGCCCCGGGCCTCTGTGGACTTGGGTCCCGTGCCCGCATATGCGAGGGGTTCCAGTGCACGGCTGTGAGTGGCTCTGAGGTTTGTGCACGAGGCAGGAGGCTCCTGCGCTCTGCTGCCTCTGCCCCGCTCTCCAGCCGTGTGGGGCCGAGTGGGGCCGAGTGGGGAGGGCTGGGCTGGCAGGTCCAGGACGGAAGTTTCCTCCCTGCTTTTGGCGATTCTTTCTCTTTTTCTTCCATCCAGCGTTTGTGGAGCCCTTCTCCCATCTCTGTTGTCCTCCAGAGTCCTAAGCAAGTGGGATTTGTCCTTTCATTAGGTGATTCTGAGGGAAGACTTTTCCAGGGGATGTCTTATGTCGCCATGTTGGTGACGTCACTCTCTCCGAAACCATTTCTAATAAAAACTCTCATCAAACTAAGGATAGAAAGGAACTTCCTCAGCCTGACAAAGGGTATGTACAACAAACAAAAAAGAACCTTACAGCTAACCTCATAGTTAATGTTCAGCGATGGAATGCTTTTGGCTCAAGACCCCAAACAAGGCGTTTGTATTAGTCAGACAAAAGGGTGCCGATGCAAAGCACCAGAAGTCTATCGGCTTTTATGAAGGGTATTTATTTGGGGCAAAAGCTTACAGTAGTTATAAGGCCCTAAAGAGTTCAACTCAAGGTTAGCTCCTTACCAAAGTTCTGTGGCCACGTGCTGAAGCAAGATGGTTGCTGACGTCTGTGAGGGCTCAGCCGTCCTCTTCCTCCTAAGGCCCGTGGGCCCAGCTTCTTCCGACCCCTGCTGGAGGCTGGAGGCGCGTTTCTTTCCGGGCCTGCTCGGCTGCTCAGGACTCTGGCCTCTCCAGCTGCACACTGCCAGGCGCATGGCTCCGCTCTCTTCCCGGGGCCTCTGCCGTGTCTGTGGAGCTGTCTCTCTCCCTCTGCTGTCTTCTCTGTGTATCTCCTTGTGTGCCTCTCCTGATTGAGTGTCCATTCATATCGCCCACAGAGGGAGTGGGGACTCAAACTGAGTCTCCCTAATGATGTGGTTGGATCAAAGCCCTAATCACAGCATAAGTTAATCAAAGGCATCTCAGCTGAATCTAATACAATCAAAGGGTGTCACGCCAGAGGAACAGACCAGTTCACAAACATAATCAGTATGTATGTTTCTGAATTCATAAATAATCTCAAACTGCCACAGAGTTGTAGGAAGGGCCTAGCCAGTGCAGTAAGGCAAGAGAGGGAAATAATGGCCAGACAGATTGGAAAGGGAGGAAGGCAGGAACAGGTCTCTGTGGGCAGAAGAAAATTATGAAGACTCAACAGAAACTTTATTATGACTTGTAAGTGAATTTCTGTAGTTTGCAACATACATGTTAGTATGAAAAACACTTAAAAATATATTAGTTGGGAGCAGATGTGGCTCAAGCAGCTCAGCTCCTGCTTCCCACATGGGAGGTCCCAGGTTCAGTTCCCCGGTGCCTCCTAAAAACAAACAAACAACAACAACAAAAACCAACTCAGGGGAGCCGATGTGGCTCAGTGGTTGAGTGCTGGCTTCCCAAATACGAGGTTCCGGGTTCAATCCCTGGCCCCAGTACCTCAAAAACAAAACAAAAAACAAAACACCACAAAGAGAAAACTAGCTATGAAATGGAAATCTGAATTTAAACAGAACATTTACAATAGCACCAAAATCGAAATGCTTGATGAGTATAACTTTAATAAAAATGTCAAAACTTATGCACTGCCAACTGTGAAACACCAATGAGAGAAACCACACAAGTTAAAGGGATTGAGAGACTGGCCCTGTTCGTGGGCTGGAAGGCCTGACCGTGGCAACTCGTCAGCCGCTCACTCGCGGTCTGAGACTGAGTGCGGTTCCAGCAGAAGGTTGGCAGGACTTTTTGGTAGAAGTTGACAAGATGATTCTAAAATTTGTGTGGAAGAGCCAAGGACTTCGTATAGCCAAAACAGTTTTGAAGAAGAACAAAGGTTGGGAAATAACACTCACCAATTTAAAGTAGCTTACAAGCTCAGCCATCAAGGCGGTCTGCTGCTGGCAGAAGCGCAGAGGGGCAGAGCAGGGGCAGGGCCGAGACCTGGGGTCCAGCCCGTGTCCACGGCGAGCCTTTGTGACGCTGCATCGGAGAAAAGATCTGCTTTTCGATGGGGGCTTGACCGCTGCCTGGGTGGAGATTTCAAAAGATAAGGAGGAAACTCCAGAGGGAGCTCAAAATGGAAGTAGGACATGTTTCTTTCTGTTTTCTGTATAATTTTATCCAAAGAAGGAAATGACAAATTAGAATTCCTCATAATTAGGAACTTCTGTTCTTCATAAGGCACTGTCAAAAGAATGAGAAGACAAGTCACAAACTGGGAGAAACACTTGTTAAGTCATGTTCGTCTGATGGAAGACTTGGGTCTTGAACTTTCAAAAGTCAGTTGTAAAGCAAAGAACCAATTTAAAAAAGGGAAAGACTTGAATAGACACTTTACCAAAGAAAGATATACAGATGGTAAATAAGCACATGAAAAATGTTCCATGTTATTAGTCGTTTGGGAAATGAAAGTTAAAACCACCTTCAAGTACCAATTCATATCTGTTAGGTTGGTTAAAATTAAAAACCAAGTGAATCTGAACTAAAAACAGCTCACGGCCCTGGTGAGGTGCGGCTCGGCCTCGCGGCTGGGGTGCAGGTGGGGTGCACGCTGGGAGGCAGCGGCTGCACTCCTGCCCCTGAGCGAGAGGAAGAGCTGTGCTTGCGTAGAGACGACGCACAGGCGCTGGTTGCTGCTTTAGTCATAACCCCCACGACTGGACGCAGCGCACTTGTCCTGCCGGTGGCCGGATGAGCCGCCTGCACGTCCGTACGGCGGGGCACTTGGAGCCCAGAGTGGAAGGAGCTCTGGTACGCACGTGTGCACGGCACGGGGGTGGGGGGCAGGCCTCGGCTCCCCCCGGGGGCAAGAGAAAGGAAAGCCGGGGCACGGTCAAGAGGTGCGTGCTGGGAGCTCGGGGTCTCCGGACCCTGGGAAGCGGGAGGTCGCGACTTCTCAGTGTGTCTGCGTGGGGCAGTGTGCCTTGCACCCGGCAGCGCCTCGGCTTTGCCTGTCCTCTCTTGCCTCCCACCCTGGAAGTCGCGGGACCCCAGGGCACGGGCCGGGTCCTCTTCTCCCTCGGGCTCTGCTCCCTCCTGGGTGACCTTGTGCAGTCGTGGGCTGTGGATCCCGCCTGCAGAGCTCTCGGTCAAGCCAGGGCCTCTCCGTGCGTCCTGCTGCCTGCCGGCTGTGGGTGCCTTCTAGGCCTCTCAGACTTGAGACATGCACTGTTTGGCCTCTGCGGCCACCTCCGCACGTTCCTGTCCACTTCTCCTGCGGCCTTGCCTGTCCAGGTCCCCGGCCTCGCCCTCCCTCTGCCGCCTCCAGTGTGTCAGGGAGTGCTGCTGCCTCTGCCTTCAGAGGCCACCACCGCCACCGCTGCGCCCTGGCGAGCACGGGCCTCTCGCCTGGGCATTGCCGTGGCCTCTGGCCCGCCTGTCCCTGTGCAGACCCTCCTGCCCGGAGGTGGAAGCCGGCGCCCAGCACCCACCCACCCTCCTTCCCCAGGCTCCCGCGCCTGCTGTTCTGCCTCGACCTCGGCAGGTGCCCGCCGTGCCACCACAGCTCTCCTCCCCACGCGTGTGCCTGCTGCCCGCGCCGCTCCCGAGCCAGGCCTGCCCACACGTGACTTTGTCTCTGAGGCTTCACCTCAGCGTCGCTCTGACACCGGCCCCGCGCCCACAGGCATTGTTTGTGTCTGCAGCGCCTCCTGCTGGCCCACGTGTAATGTACCGCCCGCCCTGCGGAGGCAGGAGGGCACCCCCAGTGTCGAGATCAGGGCCTGTGTGCCGTAGGAGGCCGGCGCTGAGCCTCTGTGTCTTAGCCCGGCTTCTCCCGAAAGAGCATCCTGAAATCAGATCCCAGGAAAAGCCCTTCCTTGACAGGTGCAGGAGAAACCTGGGGGCGTGGGGGCGGGGCGGGGGAGGGCTTTGGGAAGGGCCTTAGGCTCCGTGCCTGGGGCAGGACGTGCCAGCGCCAGGCAAGAACGCAGGAGCACAGCAGGGAGATGAGCCGGCGCCAGGCGAGAACCCAGCAACCCTGCCAGGAGTGCTGTCTCTCAGCAGCTGCATCTGTCCTCGGAGCCTCACGCCTGCGTGTGTGCGTGGTCCTCGCTTCCGCCCGGAACGGCTCGCCTTGGGCTCTCATTTATTAGTGGTGAGACGCCTAGACCTTAAGGCACAGGGTTTTCGGCTTTGACAGATATCCACACCCTTGTGACCCGCACCCCGTCAAGATGCTGAACACCCCATCTGCCTGGAAAGTTCTTTTCTGCCCTTCTCTGTCGGCTCTGCTCCCTCCAGTTACCTCTGTCCTGCTCTAGAACTTGATAGCTCAGAGATCCAGCAGACTACAATCTCACTCAGTCCTTTCTCTACTCAGTGTTTTTGAGATTTTTCCATGCTGTTGCCTACATCAATAGTTAATTCATTTCTGTGCCGAGCACGTAGCATGGGATCTAACGATCTGTTGATCCCTTTTCCTGCTGATGGACGTCTGGTGGTGTCCAGCTTTGCCTTTTATGAACATTCTTGCTCAAAGCTTCTAGTGGCATCGTTGTCATTCCCTTGGATAAACTCCCCGGAGTGGGATTGTTGGGTTGTAGGGTAGATGAATGTTTAAGGTTTTAGGAAGCTGCCTAAGTGATGGAGCCGTTCCTCAGCCCTGCCGTCGACAGTTGAGCGTCTGGCTGCTCCACGTCCACGTCAGCATTTCGTGCTGTCGTCTTCCTGGCTCGGGCGTCGAGTGCCGTCCGTGCTCAGTAGCAGGGTGAAGTGGAGGAAGCGGGCATTTTAGAAATGCTTAGGCCTGTGGCAGCTGCTGCCTTCTCTCGGTCCAAAGCTTTTGCCTTTGTTGTTGGTGTGTGCAGGGCCAGATGGGCTCGCCCTCCGCGGAAGCCCATGGAGTTGTTACGGTGGTCCTGGCATTTATTAGACTCGGTGCTTAGTTTTTATAGACGTAGACTCAAAGCTTCCTCTAGGGTCAGGTGCTCGCCCCCCCGTACGGCACACAGCGACCGGGCCTGAGCCAGAGCTGCCGTGAGCGCTCGGCACACTGCCCATTGGTGGCACTCCGGTGGGAGTCCTCGCTGGCCGCGCTCAGCCGGGAATGCTCCCCCAGTTGCACTCAGTTGCCCCTTGAGGGCCGTGCATCCCACCAGCGTTTGTGTGGCTGCAGTGCGGCAGACCCCAGGCTGGGCCTCGGGGACGCAGGCTAGAGGCAGATGGGCCGCCAAGGGGCCAGCGAGGCTGCGGCCCTGCTGCTCTTCCCCCGTCGTGCAAGGGCCGCCCGGTCCCCGGGATCTCCCTGTGCTGAGGCCAGAGCTGTGGGCCAGTGGAGCTGGCAGCTGGGGCGGGTGCCGCTCCCTGAGGGCCCGGAGCTTGTGGTCCTGCTGGTTGACTCGCTTCTCGCCTGTCTCGCCTGCTCATGTCACCTCCGGATCCTGCGCCGCCGGCACAAGGTCTGGCCAAGTTAGTTCATTCATTCAGTAACCACAAAAGAGTGAGTGGGCGAAAGCTGAAGGAAAAGCGCTTTCCAGGATCACGGATAACGAAAGCGATGAGGAGCCTGTGGTGTGCTTGTGGGGGGCGAGTGGCTGGGGGTCTGGCATGAGAGAAGGCTGGAGAGGAAGGCAGGGGCCCAGCAGGCCAAGGGTGCCCAGAGTGCCAGCTCTCTCTCTCAGGGGCACTGGGTGCCACTGACCTCCCGGCGTGACGTGGGCAGTGGGTTAGAGAGGCCCAGGGGCTGGGGAGGCCTTTTAGGAGGTGCCCCTGGGCCAGGTGGGCCCTGTGCTTCCTTGTGGCTGTTGTCGCGCTCCTGCTTGTCGAATGGTTGACAGGCGTTGATGGCCCACTGCTGTGACTGGCGGTCTTAAACCGCTCTGGCTGGAGGGCGCAGCCAGCCCCTCGTCTAGAGCCCCGCCCCAGCCTCAGGCAGTGGGGCAGGGGGTGCTCCTGGCCTGCGGGCCCTTCCTCTCTGCTCTCAGCAGAGTGCCCCACGCGGCCTGGCGCTCTGCCGCGCATCTCCACGTCCTGGTCACAGGTGCCTCTTCAGAGGGTCACTGTAAGGAACAAGGGGGCTTTGCAGATAGAGAGCTTAGAGTCCTGCCCGGCACGGCGGTGCCTTCCGTTCCGGAAAGTGAGCTGCCCTTACGGGCTGGCCCTGTCAGCAGTGGGGGCGGGAAGGTGCCTCGTGCCTGGGTGGTCGGGGGCAGGTAGGAGGCGCAGCTGACCGTTTCCTTTCTGGATGGGAAAGGCTTTTCGAAGCTCTGAGGCATTGAAGGGATCGTAGAGAAGAAGACTGATTTGAAGGTGAAAGTGGCAGGGTTTTTAAAAACTTTTAAGTTTAGATGTTATTATAAGACAGACCGGGAATGTGTAAAAGAAATGAGAAGAGGGGAGCTTAAAAAATACAAAGAGTTTTTACAAATAAAAGAGAATATGTAAAACTCCAGTAGGCCTGCCTTCTTTGGAAGTAGAGCAGGGAAAGGGAGAGGGGTGTGGGAGATGGTGGGAGGGAGTGGGGAGACTTCAGGAGGGAGGGGGACAGGGAGACAGTGGGCGGGAGAGGGAGGAAACTAGGAGGGAGGGG
>JAKSZT010054544.1:15050579-15062889 GCA_026826555.1 Tolypeutes matacus
TTCTTGGTAAATCTTAGGAGCCCAGAAGGAAAGAGGGGACAAAAGTGTTTGCTGTAGCCTGGGTGGGTACAGCCTGGGGGAGCTGGTGTGGGCAAGGACCCTGCAGGATGCCAACTTGGGGTTCGGAGTAGGCCCTGTGGAATGGAGGGGAGCCAGAGGGGCGGTGGGGGGCGGGGAGGCGAAGGCTGCCATGAGGGTGAAGATGGGATCTTGAGGAGGGTGGGGGCCAGGGAGGGGAGCAGGGCGCCGTGGAGAGGATGGCGGCGAGTCCCGAGCGGGCCGGGGCGGCTGTGCCCCTGCCATGGCCCCCTGGCCGCCGCGGCGTGTACGGAGCAGGGGAGCGGTGAAGGCCGGCGGGGCCTGGCACTGCCTGACTTGATGCCACCACCTCAGCCCAGGAAAAGCGGTCCTTAAATTGAAGTCTGGCTAGTTCAGGGAGAGCTTTGACGTTCTACAGCAAAAAACTGACGTTAAACTGAAACCAAGTCCACGTTTCTGTCTTACCTTTGGCTTTTTAGAAGAGGGAATTTTTGTTTAGCTCTTCGGATTTGTTTTGATGTAGTGGCTGCCCTTACGTAAGGTGGGAAAACCTTCAGTTTCTGTGCCACACAACTGTGATTTATGGGTGCCCCGGAGCCAGCCATTCTCCAGGAAAACCACGGACCTGAGCTTCGGTGGACACTGGGGGCTGCTCACCCTGATGGAGCAGGCGGTGGTGCAGACCCCAGCAGAGAAGGAAAGGCCACTGGCTGCCAGAGGCTGCCCGCGCTGCCCGGGAGCTCCTGCAAGTGCCGGCGGGCTGAAGGCCGAGCCGACGCCTGTGCCGCGAGCCGGTTCTGCGGCTCTTCCACCGGGCTCTGTCACGTGGCTCTGCCACCTGGCTGCTCCCGCCTGCTCCGTCGCGTGACTCGTGGTGACTCCGTCACAGTGCTCTGTTGGCGCTGCTGTGTGGCTCCGTCACGGCAGCTCTGTTTTGTGGTTCTGTCCCAGTGGCTTCTTCAAGTGGACCCTCCAGCTTGGCTCCATCGCAGCGTCTGATGGAGCCCACGTAGGAGGTGGCTCTAGTCCCCTGAGTGCCAGCTGCCCCTCCTGGGGTCTGCGCACTGGGGCTGGCTGGGGCCGGGGCTGTCCCCACACCTCTGTACGCAGCCCGCAGCCCTCAGCCCCATCTCGAAGGGGCTGGAGTGGACAGGCTGGGAGTCGGGGAGGGCGTGCTGCCCCAGCACCGCTGCCCTGAGGCCAAGGGCGCCGCACGAGAGCTCCACTGGTCAGTGGCAGACGATCTTTTCCTCTCAGTCATCCCCTGTCCTGTTCCCCCTCGTCCGGGTTGCCCTGCTCCCTCTGGCCTCCACAGTGTCATTCCTGTGTGGGTCACTCAGACCTCCCAGGCCGGGGGAGCCTGACGAGGCCTGGCCTCAGATCCTGCCAACCGAGTCGTGAAGGCGGGGCGGAGGGGACGCTGCCTTCTGTCTGTTGTTATTTTCTTAATGCCCTGTGCTCGCTCTTGCCAGCATTTCCTATTCTCTCTTTTCCACAATATTTTTCTTGAGCCTTCCTGTGAAGAATGTATTTCAAGGAAACTGATGAAAGAGCCTGTTTTTGTTCTTAGAAATGGCTCCTTTTCCCTGTGGATTCTAGCAAGCAGATGCTTGTCTCTGAGCAGGGACGCCCTCGGGTCCCATGGATGGCGGCTCCCTGCCACTTGCCGAGGACACAGGCCTTCCTCAGCGGTGCGCCAGCGTCCTCTGCGAGCTCTTGCTTTTCCAGGGTGCCTTCTGCCTTTCCGCCCAGACGACAGCGCGTGCTGGCCCGTCCTCCAGGAGCTCCGGGGCCCCAGCACATTGTTTTGCTGAAGGGAAATCCTGGTCCAGGGTCACCCAGATCCCGCCCTTTCCCGGGGGGCCGGTTGAGGCCAGCCTGGAGGCGATGGTGGGGCTGCCAGCTGCCTGCGCGCCTGCCCTGGGGCCGCCGACGCCCCCGTCCCTGGCCCCGGGTCCCGGGTCCAGCAGCCGCAGCCCAGCGCCGTGGCTGCCTTTGGCGTGAGTGGTGGTGTTGGAAGCGGATTGCTTTATGCAGATGGTCCCTGTGCTCCTCCCAGCCCCTGTCTGGGGAAGGCGTGGCACAGGGACGTGGCACAGGGACACTTGGGGCGGCCACAGGCGTGGACGCTCAGCCAGGGAGGGGCAGAGCCAGCGTCCAGGCGCGGTGGGGCCTTCCAGAAAGCCTAGCTTGGGCTTAAATGTCCTGCCATCGACTTAAAGTTAGCATTACACCACCCTTGTGTACGAGGTAGAAATCTTAAGATCACACGAGTCTGTGTGGCACGCGTGCTGCATCTCTCCATGTGGAAGGCGCAGGAGGTGGCGCTGTAATTGCCATTGACCAGGAGTGAGCAGCGTCTCCGGCCCTCTCCCGCAGCTTGATCGGCCCACTGCCTGCTCTGGAAATCAGGCATTGCTGGGATGCAGCCACGCCTGTTTGCTTAGTTCTCGGTGCTTTCCTGTCCAGGTGGCAGAATCGATCGATCATGACAGACTGTGCAAACCCGCAGAGCCTGAAACATTTATTATCTGGTTCTTTTCCAGAAAAAGTTTGCCTGGCTCTGCTCTAGTAGATTCCTCAAAAACAGTTGCTGCAGGTAGAATTTCCTACGTCTGGTGTGTTGAACCTGTTTTCCTGTAGCCTTGATGCGCTGCTTGTTTGTGATTCATTGGGGTTGCGTCGTCGTTGCCCTGCTTTGCATGTGGCTTTGAGAAGTCTAATGCCAGTTATATTCTGTTCACTTTATTGTTATTTGATCTTTTTATCTGGAGACCTTGAGGATTTCATCTTTATGTTTAAAATCTAGTAGTTTTACTAGGATATGCCTCGTTTATTGCTTTGGATTAATTCTCCCAGCTACTCAGTTGATCCTTTCAGCATGTCAGCTGAAGTCTATTTTTGGAATGTCTTCTTGCTTTACAGTTTTAGGTATCAGCCCTGCTCTGTGTCATTTTTTTTCTTCGTGGTCTCTGGTAATATGAATGTCACTCCTTCTTCACTGGCTACCACTTTAATGTTTTTCTCTCTTTTTCTTTGTTAGGCCGTTTTCACCCTCCTGGTTGATTGGCTACTTTCAATATCCCGTACTGACTTCATTTAAATCTAGTCTCCCTTGGCCACCTTGTAGTTTATTTTTTCTTTCTGTGATAATTGTCCCTTTTTCTCCCACTACTTTCCTGATGCTAACGCTGCTTTCATTTTGCTCCCTCTCTTTGGGCTTCATTCCTCTGTTTTTGCATTCCAGGTTCGGTGCTTACGTATATTTAGTTTAGTTTGTATGCAAACAGTGGTTGGCTCTGCCTCCCCGTTTTCCTGGGTGGGGTGTTTCCCAGTTTGGTGAAGGCAGTCTTGGCTTTCCAGCTGGGTAGCGGCGGGAGCGCACCTGGAGCTTCCTGTGCCCCTGGCACCCTCTTCTGCCAGGCGGTGCGGTCCAGGCCGTGCTGGCCGGGTGCGGGGCTCGCTGGCTGGCTGGCGCGACTCTCTCTCACGCGCTCGCCTGGCCAGTCCCTGTTTTTCCTGTTTCTCTTCTTTTCCCTGTCGTTTCTCATTTGCCCCCTCTGTTTTTCCCTTCTTTTTTCTTCTCCAGAAGCCATGGCTTTGTAAGCAGGCTGTCCAGTCGCCTCCTGGTCTGGACCCTCCCAGGATCCTCCTGGTTGCGGCTTCGAGCTGCTCTAGGCCTCGTGCAGGTTTCCTGCTCTGACTCTGCTTGCCAAGAAGCTTTGGGGCTCCTTCCTCTTCTCACTCACAGTCGAGTTCTGCTGAGGGTTTGATCTAGAATGCACTTTCCCTCTTTGTGTTTTCATCTCCTTTGGGGAGGAAATTTGGGGGGAGCCACCTTTGTCGTGGGGGTCCCCCGTGCCGGCGAGCTCGCGAGCGTCCCTGCTGTGCCCCTCCTCCTGGTCCTCGGCCCCGCGCCCCCTTCATCGAGCAGCTGTGCCGCGGGAAGCCCTGTTCCTCTTCCTTTCTGTGAAGGGGCATTTTCCATTTCGCCTTCCTTCCTGGAGCTGGAGAGTGGCTTCAGGGCTGACCCGTTTGTCCGTCTGCACTGTGGAGATGCTGCCCCCACTCTCCTGGCCTCCATGCTCTCTGGAAACAGGTCCATGGACACTCAGGTTGTCGTGCTCCGGTGTGTATCTGTTAATTTTTCTCTAGCTGCTTTAAAGGTTTTCTGCTGCATGATGTGTCTAGGCTTGGCTTTCTTTGACTACATCTTTTTTAGCGTTCCCTGAGGTTCTAGAACCTGTACATTTTGTCTTTCATCAAATTTGGGAAGTTTTTGATCATTGTTTTCTCAAACATTCTTTTCTGCCGCAGCCTCTTTCTCCTCTCCTCAGGGACTCCGATTTCGTGTAGGCTGGATCTGCTGACCTTGTCCCACAGGCCCCCGAGGCTCTGCTCACGGCTTTCTCTAGACCGTTTTCTGCCCTGTTCTCTGACTCCGGCGATTGCTGGTGATCCAGCCCCGGTTTACTGGCTTTTCCTCTGTCCTCTCCACTCTGCTGTTGAGACCTTCGGAAATTTATACTCAGGCTCCGTCTTTATTAATTTTTAAATTTCCTTTTGTTTTTCTCTACCTCTCTTTTTTTTCCTTTTTTTTTCCTCTTTTGGTTTCTGTTTTTTGTTGAGATTTCATATTTTTTCATTTATTTCAAGAGTGTGCATGTTCCCTCCCAGGGCACAGCCACAGGGCTGCTTCAAGCTGCCGGACGTGGGCATCTCTTGGGCATGCTTCCGCTGTGGTAGTCGTGCTTTCCAGATTCTTGGAGGGCAGTTTTGGAGTGCGTCCCGCGGTCGAGGGCGCCGTGCCGTGGGGACCTGGTGTCGTCCTGCACCGTGTCTGGGCCCCGTGCGCCGCCTTGCCTCTCTGGGGGGGGCCAAGTCTCTCTTGATCTTCAGCCTCTCATGGATGGTGAGACTCAAGGGGCCAGGAACTAGGGCCTCCCGAGCTCTCCCCCGCTGGATCTCCTCCTTCTTGCAGCAACTCTGGCCAGAGGAGGTGCTGGCGTTTCCCGCGGGGTGTGGCCACCTGCCTGCCTTGCCTGGCCTCCTGGCGCGGCTTTTGCTTCTTGTTTTTGGTCAGGTCTCTTCCCGGTGGCGTTTCCCTGTACATGTCTCTCGCAGCCTCTTCCTCCTTGTTTGCCCTCTTCTCGCAGTTCATCTGCTGACGACGCCCCTGAGCTAGCGTGAGAATCGGCGCTGGGTCCAGATGGGGCTCAGCCCCGTTGTCGCTGGTGTCCGAGCGGGCCGCCCTCGCTGCCTCGGGCCCCTGGACTCGCGGCTTCACGGAGGACTGTAGAAGGGCTGTGCTCTGAGTTCCTCCTTGCTGCTCCTTTCTTAGCTGCCCGTCTCCACCTGGACAGCCTCGCCGTCCATTTGTTTTTCCAGAGATGCAGACGCTGGAAGAAAGAAGTGCTGCCTTCTTCTCTCTTTCTACCAGTTTTCAAAGCTGTCCTGATTCAAAGGTGACCGATGCGGTGTTTTTTCCTTTAGCGTCATCACTAACGCATGGGTGTAAACTATGAGCATATTCCTGTTCTGATCATTTTGCACCATCCGAGCTTATCCTGGATGGCGTTTGCAGGTGGAGGCACAGTCCTCACTGCGCAGAACCATCAGGGCTTCTCTGCTCACCCCACAGTTGGCACGCGCTTCGGCGAGTGTGATTGCGTGGCACCTCAGGACAGAAACGCGCTTCCAGACGCTCAGGCTCATCCTCAGAGCGCTGCATGAGGCTGCAGCTCGCTTCTGGTCTCCGCGGAGCTGTGCGGAGCACGCCTGCGTGGGGGGTTCGACTTGCGGGCGTGCGGGAGCCGACACCTTCAGTGGTGCTCTTCCGGGTCCAGCGCTTCTCTTCTTGATGTGGTAGCAGTTAGGATCTTGCCGTTCTCGTCACTCAGCTCCCAAGAGAAGTGGGGCCCCGCGCTTAGCTCCGGCTGTGCCCGCCTCTCGCGCAGGAAGGTCTCGTGCCTCCTCTCGCACCTCCCGTGGTGCTGCTGGAACGTGCTGTCTTCAGCGAGCGCTGCGGAGCGGGGCCGTCCCCGTGTGTGTTGAGGGCGGGCCAGGGCGCTGGGGGCAGCCACTGCGTCGCGGCCTCCGTGGGTGCGGATGGGTGCGGATGGGTGCATTTTCGGGGCCGGGCCTTGTGGGAACCGTGCCAGCAGAGCTGCCGAAGGCGTCCAGCAGGGGGCGTGGGGGCTTCTGGGGGAGAGAGGGCGTGGGGCCGGGGCGTGGGGCAGTGGAGGCACCTCGGGGAGGAGCGGCCTGAGCGGGTGCCGTGCTGCGCCAGGGCGGGCGAGCCTGGCCCCGTGGAGTCCGTCTCCGGGCGGCTCGCCGCCTGCGCTCACGCCCCGTGAGCCTGCTTTCTCGCTGTGCTTCTGGCTTTCTCAGTGCCACTGATTCCGAGCGCTTCAGTGCACAGGGCACGTCCGGGTTAGCGCCCTGCGGCTTCCTTGTTTCATTCCTTGACGGCGATGCCCGTGCAGACTGACCCGCTGTGCAGAGCCCCCGCCCCGCAGGTCCGCAGGGGCTCCCGCTGCCGGCCGCTGCCAGCTGTGCCTGCCGAGCACG
Source organism: Tolypeutes matacus (assembly GCA_026826555.1). NCBI lineage: Eukaryota > Metazoa > Chordata > Mammalia > Cingulata > Chlamyphoridae > Tolypeutes > Tolypeutes matacus. The sequence goes on from JAKSZT010054544.1 coordinate 15,057,189, forward strand.
CGCTGGCTTCTGAGGGACGCACGCTGCTCTGTCAGTGCCTGAGCAGGGGCAGGTCCCTGTAGATGCTGCTGCACGTGGAGAGACGGCCGCCTGCGGCCACGCAGAGTGCTCCCAGCCTCGCGCTCTGGGCCGCTCCCGTGGCGTCCTGCCTCACGTGGGAACGCTGAGAAGAGGTCTGTGCGTTACTGGTGTGGTTGAGTCGTGTTCGGTCCTTTGGGGGGTCGTGTGTGGAGTCACGTGGAATGTGCAGTTCAGACAGATGTCGTGGGATGAAATAGCGCGAGTCGTTTTAGAGGCGCTCGACAATGTGGCCCAAGGCCGTGGCCATAGCCCCGAGCGTGCCCACTGCCTGGCGGGAAAACAAGTGTCTTCAAGAAGCTTGAGAAACGCCTTGTCCCACAACAGGCAGCATGGCATCTGGAGTCTAAGACCCAGAATGTGTGGCCAGGGGGCTGGGAGGGCGGGGGCAGTCGGGCGGCCCACCACGGGCAGCAAGGAAGGTGCTGACGGCGCGTGGGCTGGGAAGGAAGGCTGCTGTCCACCCGCCGTCCTGTCTGCCTTCCACACCTCCTGTCCACCTGCCGTCCACACCTGCTGTCCACCTGCCGACCTGCCCGGTGCCCTCCAAGGTCAGTGCCACCATCGCCCTCCTCTGAGACAGACTGAGGCAGCGGGACCGGTGCCCAAGCCAGACTGGGCCCCTGTGGCTTGCTGTCCCTCACGGTCCCTGTGTTGGAAGAATTGTCAGTTTCCCAGTTTCCTGGGGGGCATGAGGGTTCCTCCAGGGAAGCAGAACCCACGCGGTGTGTCTCCGCGAGTGTTAGGAGATTACCGCAGGGACTGCTTGTGTCTGTGGGGCTGGTGGGTCTGAGTCCTGTGGAGCTGTGAGGTGGGAGCTCCTTAAAGATTTTGATGGTTTTCCAGGAGAAGCTGTCTGTGGGAGCCTGGTAGATAGAGGGCCTGATGAGGGGCCGGGGGCCTGGTGGGCAGATGGGGCCTGGTGGATGGACAGAGGGCCTGATGAGAGGACGGGGTCTTGGTGGGGGGCAGGGACCTGGTGAGGGGAGGCCGAGGGGTGCTCTCTGCCATGAGCCAGGGCAGGTTTGGTGCCGAGAAGCGCTGGCTGCTGCGGAGCCAGTGCGGGGCAGGTGGCCGAGGGCCAGCGCTAAGGGGCAGGCAGGAGGCCCTGCTGTGTGGGGGGGCCACCCACCGCCCCCGGCAGGGCGCCTCGGCATGTGGCTTCAGACAGCAGCCATCCCAGCAGCTTCTCCTGGGGCCTCTCGCCTGAGTTGTTACTCAGACTGGGAGCCTGTGAAGGAGGAAGGGGTGATGCCCAGGCAGCTGCAGGGCAGCTGAGAGGGGTGGGAGGTGAGCACGTGGCGGCCTGGCAGGGCCCACACCACGCCGGGGCTCGCTCCTCCGATGGTGGGGCCTGGTCGTTGCTGCAGTGCGCCGGCTAGCGCTCCCGACTCGTGGTGGCTCGGGGCATCGGGGTGCACCTGGTGGCTTCTCTAAGGAAGAGACAGCCTCTGCAAGAAAAGGCTTTTGTTTTCCCATCGGTCCTCTCATCTTCGAATGTAGACTTGGGGCCTGGAGGCCCTCGCGGAGCTGGTCTGTGCTTGGGGAAACCAGATTCAAGGTGCCACACGCAGGCCAGGGGCGTGCAGACATTCAGGGGGGCGAGTTCAGGCCAGGTGTCTGGGGAGGAAAGTCAATGACATGCGTTCCACTGGGAATGAGCAGATTGCAGACAAAAGCCCAGGGGTCGGAGCAGGGTCCATCGACCTCTGGCTGGTGGTGGAACGCGATCAGGGCGAGGGCTGGGCCCGGTGGACATCTTCTCACGTGGCCCCCAGTCCCCGTTGGCTCTGTCTGTGCAGGAGAAAACTGAGGCGGCGTGTGGCTCCAGGACTGGCTGCCAAGGGCATGTGTGGAGACGTGAGGAGCCGTGCTCTCCTGACTCGGGGGCCGCCACCCCAGTCTCTCGGCCGGAAGTGCTGCCATCTGCCTCCAAGGTGACACTGCGGTTCCTTGAAACGAGAACTGCGAGGCTGCACTTCAGCGAGGGAGGTGGCCCTAGGAGGGCCCATCAGAGGCAGGCCGCAGCCACTCTGCGCTTGGCGCTCGCTTTCGGGGTGGGAGCTGCCACCGGAACTCCCGTCTCCCTGGCTGGCCTCTTGCCGTGACTCAGACCTCGTTCCAGCCTCCTCCAGCCTCAGGAATGGGGCACTGGACCTTGAGTCGGATGGGAAGTGGAAACCACTTGAACTTGTCTTCAGCCCGCTTGTCCGAGGTGGGGAGCTGGCCAGCACCGCCAGCAGCTTGCTCAGCAGCTGGCGCCAGGTGTGGCTGCCTTTCCCACACAGCCTCAGTAGTGCTCCCGCTAGGGCTCCCCCTTTTCACCAGCAGCAGTGATTGTGGGTCAGGGTTCCGTGTCCGCTGCGGGCATGTCTGCGTCTGACCACACCTGTCCGTGTTTGTGGTGCCGGGCCTGGGTCGGGGGCCTGGGGCCCGGGGCCCGGGGCCCATGTTGGGGCTCTGCCACCCGCTGGCTGTGTGGTGTGGCCCGGCGGGAGCCTCTGGCCTTGGGGGCGTGGGGGCAGTGGCTGACGGCGATGCTCTCCCGGGCACATGTATGCTTCCCGGAAGTTACTGTTTCCAAAGAAGGCAGGAAGCAAGTGTGCACAGACATGCACACAGAAACACACCTGCACACACACACGTCCGTGCGTGTCCCTTGTTGGAGGGACGTCTTGGGACGTCCACAGTGGCCACATTTACTCAGGAGATTATGGCTGATCTCAAGGTGTTTATGTTCTTTGAGGCTTTTCCAAATGCTCTGCAGACAATGTCTTATCTTTTGTAACTGGAGAAAAGTGCCCCTAAATATTTTAGGAAGGATCAAAGAAATTCTAAGGAATTTCTAAGGAATTTACAGTAATGGGAAAATGGAAGACGCCTAGAAAATAGACGAGTGGAGGCCCCCGTGCACAGGCCTCCTGGCTGCCCTCCCTGCCAGGCCCCTTCCCGGGAGCTGGAGCTTGGCCCCTGTGTCCTGCAGGCGCCGAGCTGCTCCAAGGACCCTGTGCGCGTGTGCGTGTGCGTGCGTGCCTCTCCATGTTGCTCACACGCACAAGTGCCCCTAACCATGTGTGCCTCTCTTCTTCCACAGACGGTCCACGCACACAAGCCGCACTTCATGGCCTTGCACTGTCAGGAGTTTGGAGGGAAGAACTACGAGGCCTCCATGTGCCACGTGGACAAATTTGTCAAGTAAGTGGCTCGTGAGCCGTGCGGCTCGGCTTCCCTCACTACGGGCTGGGAGGGCGTTTCTGCGGCGCCTCCACCCACAGGTTTGCGTTCTGGTCTCGTGTCACAGTTGACAGGCGTGAGCAGGGGTGCCAAGCCCATGCCTCCTCCCCTGGGCTGGGTGGGAGGGCCCAGGCATCATGTGGGGCGGGAGCCTGCTGGCTGCCCATGTCGTGGACGGGGAGGAGGGCTTCGCTACGCCTGGGGAGGCGTGTCCTTGGGAAGTGCCTTAACTGCAGGAAGAAAGGAAGCGCACGCCTTGCACCCCCTACCTCATGCAAGGCCGGAGGTTCCCGAGGAGATGGGCTCCCACCTCGTCCTGCATGAGTCTTGGGCACCTGGGCCCCGTGGTCTGGGAGAGGCTCATGGTGGCAGATGGCGTCAGCAAGGAGCATGCCCTTGCCCTCGGCTCCCTGTTCGTGAGCGGGCATCCCCGCTGTGGGAGGTGCCCCTTTGCGGCGCCTGCCTGCCTTTTTGTCCCGCTCTGGGCGGCGAGGCCCGGCGTCTGCCCATCGTGTCTTCCTCTCGAGAGCGTCCTGGCTATGAGCAAAAGGGAGCAGCGTGCTCTCTGCAGGGCTGGGCTCCCTTCCCGCGTGGCCTCCGCTGAGCGGCTGCTGAGGCTCCCCAGCGACGGTGAGCGTGCCGGATTGGGTCCCGTCTCCTTGTCTTCCCTGGCGCACTCTCGGTGGATGGCACCTACACGGCCACGGCTTGACCTCGCGTCACGGCGCTGCTGGTCAGCCCCGAGCCTGCTGCGCTTCCCCTCGCCCCCAGCTTCCTGCGGCCGGCACCGGCGGGGAGCCGCGATGCACTGTTGGCTCCGCTTTCCGGTCCTCGTGAACCCTAGCCAGAGACCGGACTTGAGGCCGGCAGCAAGTGGGCCCAGGGTCAGAGCGGGTCCCTGAGACTGGACTTGGGCCCGGGGGTCCTGGGGGTCCTGGCCTCTGGTGCAGGGTGGGGTGTCTGAGGGTGGTGCCTCCTCAGGACCCCGATCACGTTGCTGCGCAGGCGGGCGTCCGCCTTCTCCCCGCGTTCTGCCCGAAGCCACTCTGCCCACGAGGCCTCCGCTTGTGCCACCGGCCTCTCGGCCCCCTGCTGTGCTGCGGCCCCCGCCCGTTAGTAGCTCCAGCTGAGGGAGGCCAGGGCCAGTGGGGCTGTCACGAGGTGCCGGCAGGCTGGGGGCCCTCCTGGGAGAGCTGCCAAGGATGACGCCGGGGGAGGAGCCGTGGGAAGCCCCCAGCCCCCAGGAGGCGTTTGCTTTGTGGGCTTCTCCCTGGCCTGTGGAGGGTGAGACCCCTGCCCATGGCCCCTCCAGGAGCATGCTTCCCCTTGTGGAAGCAAGAGCCTGCCTGGTCTCTGTCTTTCTGCAGCTGCAGGCAAACCTGGCGTAGGGCTTGTCTCTTTCCGGGCCTCCTCGCTCGGTCTCGGCCGCTCTGCTTTCTTCTGACTTCCACTGCGGGCTGTCAGGCAGGTGGCTCCTCTCTCCCTGCGCCTCCGCTCTCTCAGCCTCTTGGGCTTCTCTCCTTGAGCTCAGCTGTGGCGAGCCTGGAGTCCTTTGTCTCACGCGCAGTACAGAAGCGCGGCTCCGTTTCCTTTACCTCAGACCCCGCCAGAAGGCGCAGACCCCAGCTGGTTCACGCCTGACGTGGTCCAATCAAAAGCCCTGAAAAGCTCTTATCAAGAAGTCTAATCAAAGAACTCTCAAATTTAACGAATCAGAGGACATCACACCAATGGCAGTAGTTCAAAAACATAATCTTCTGGGGAGTCATAGAATAATTTCCAACGGCTGCACATCTGCAGCCTCTCCAGGCAACAGGCGGTTCCCAGGTGGGCGTGTGGGTGCTGGTCAGGCACGGCGCGCCGAGGTGGGCCTCCCGGGGGAGCGCTGGGTGCCGCGGCCTGCGCGTCGACGCTGCAGCGTCGCGGGGGCCCGAGGCGGAGAAGGGCTCCCTGCACGGGCAAAGCAGGTGCGGCTGCTGTGCCAGCGTAGTGGAGAGGAGCGGGGAGACGCGAAGCAGAGACCTCCCTCCAGCAGCCTCCTGTGCAGGCGGGCAGGGGGCCGGCGGCGCCCCCAGACGGAGACTCGCCGCAGCTGTCCCGTGCCTGCGCCCCCGTCGCGTCTGGGGTGGGGGCCGCGTTGGGGCCGCGTTGGGGGCCAGGGAGCTCCGCGGCACCTAGATGTGGAACCAGGCCTCCGCGGCTGGGCGTGGGCGCCGTGTGTGGGCGCCAGGCGTGGCCCCCAAGCGCCTCTGGCCGCCTCCTTCCCAAGGCGTTGCCTCCCTCTCACCCGGAAGGACAGTGACCGCCTAGGCTGGGGCGGGCAGGGCGGCTTCGCTCCTCCTGGTTCTTCGTGCTGTGCGGAAGCCCAAGCTCCTGCCCGGGCACGTCC
>JAKSZT010054545.1:4977-30298 GCA_026826555.1 Tolypeutes matacus
ATTTATTTATTTATTTATTTATTTATTTATTTATTTATTTATTTATTTATTTACTTCTCCCCACCACCACCACCACCTTGTTGTCTGCTCTCTGTGTCCATTCTCTGTGTGTTCTTCTGTGTCTGCTTGTCTTCTCTTTAGGCAGCACTGGGAACTGATCCTGGGACCTCCCAAAGTGGAAGAAAGGTGTTCAATTTCTTGCGCCATCTCAGCTCCCTGGTCTGCCCTGTCTCTTATTGTCTCTCCTCTGTGTCTCTTTTTATTGCATTATCTTGCTGTGCCAGCTCTTCACACGGGCCAGCACTCCATTCAGGCCAGCACTCCATTCAGGCCAGCACTCCTGCATGGGCCAGCACTCCTGCATGGGCCAGCGCTCTGTGTGGGCCAGCTCTCTGCTCAGGCCAGCTCACCATGCAGGCCAGCTTGCCTTCACCAGGAGGCCCCAGGAATTGAACCCTGGACCTTCCATACAGTAGATGGGAGCCCAAATGCTTGAGCCACATTCGCTTCCCTCTTTTTCTTTTTCTGTTCCAAAATTTTGGCATTCACAGGCCTTCATCTGAGCCATATTATCCATCCACATTCTTCCTGGATGAAATGATCCATTCCCATGTTTTAAATGTACATTTAAGACTGCTTGTGACTAAGATTGATGAAAATTACTCTCTCACCGTGAATAAAAATAAAACTGGAAAAGAATATGGAAAACAGCCATTTTCAGACATTGGATACCAGGACTTGGAGCTCTGGTTTTTCTGAAGAAAATGAGGTAAGCCCTAACATTGTTCAGACATTCTGCCTATAGGTAATTTAAAGACTGTGAACCAGGGAGGAATCCAAAAATAGAATATTGAAATCACTTCTCACTTGTTGAGGAGACAAAGATTGAAGGTCAGGACAATTTAAAGCGGTGGGATGGAATAGATTAATGAAAAATAGGGACAAAGAGTAACAGAAGTCTGCATAAGGCTTTCCTAGGTTATTTAGAGGAATACAAATCTGTGCATGTATGCAGATAGACAGAAACAATGTCTAAGGAAAAAACAAAGATCAAGAGGTGGTAAGATAAATCATTCATAGAGCTTATACAAGACAAGGAATTAGTCACGTAACTTTCAGCCAGAATGGAGAGACATTGGTGATAAAAGGAGACAAGACTTAGAAGTAAAGATAATTAGACCTAGATTAAAACTTACTCTAGAAGTGTCCCAAAAACAAGACATAAAGGTATAGGAATAATTTACAAGTAATTTTACTGCCTCCCAGAAAACCTTTAATACTTTTTAAAGTTAAACAACAAAATTCAGCACTAAACAACATAAAATCCACAAAGTCAAGGTTCCAATAAAAATTATTATGCATACAAAGAAGGAGGAAAATAACCAGGATAAAAATAACCATGATAACCAGGAGAAAAATCATTCAACAAAAATAGAAACAACAGAGATGATAAAATCAGCATTTGAGGTTACCAAAAAAAGCAACTATAAATATGATGTATCTTCTCAAGGATGTTAAGGAAACCACAAACATACTGAGGAGAAAACAGAAGATTAACTGTAAGAACCATATTAAATCACTTAAGCTTAAAAAAATAAAATATCTGAAAGGGAAAGGGATTAGTAGTAGGTTAGAACTGCAGAAGAAATGGTCATTGAATTAGAAAAACATAACAATAGAATTTCTCCAAAATGGTGTATACAAAGAAAAAGAAAGGAAAAAAGGAGCACAGCAATATTGAATTGTGGGAAAATATCAGTGAGCTAAAATACATGCAATTGGAGTTACAGAAAGTAAGAAGCAAAAATCTAAAAAACAAACAAACCTGAAAACTTTCCAAATGTGATGAGAACTATAAACTCACAGATCCAAGAAGATGAAAAACAGGACACACACACACACAACTATACAAAGGGATATAATAGTAAGTTTTATGAAAACTGATAAAGAAGAGAAAATTGTACAAAGAAGCTAGAGGATAAGAGATGTATTGCATACATTGAAACAGAGACAAGTAATTTCAGACTATATGCTAGAGATAATGCAAGCCAGAAGAAAAAGGTACTACTTTAGTGTGCTGAAACAAAAACCAAAATCTGTCAAGATAGAATTTGTTATTTAGTGAAAATATCCTGCAAAATGAAGGAATTTTTTCATATTTCTGCTCAGGGATTTAGAATACTGAAGATATCATTGCTTCCACAGTGACAAGGGTAAAAATAGTGAAGCTTCAAGTTCATAACTTTTCCGGAAGCTCCTGAAAACTGAGGCTGCCGGACAAGGAACTAATTCAAAATATAAGGAAAGACAGCAGGGGGAAATGGAAGGTAAGCACTTGCTTAGCTGAAGCAGACATTTGTAAGAAGAATTCTGCTAAGATACTATTAAATTGGTGGAGATCAAGTGGGGACTGGTGACACCTTGGAGATCGCAGGTATAGGGGAGTCTCTATGCTACTGTAGTCTTTTTCTACACAGATCCCACTGGGTCCTCACATAAAGCATAGGGAGAGTCCTGAGAAAGACCTGGTAGAGGGGAAGAGCAGCTCCTGTTGGAAGCATCAGAAATTCAACCCAAAGCATCCACCTTTATTTCCCTTAACAAGCAAAAATATATACTTTTGTAGACAACAAGAGTAACAACTACTGTCACCCTTGGATACTGGTGAAAACCTATTTCTGCTGAAGAAGAGAAGAGAAAAAAATCCTCTCTACATGGAAGAAGGCTAGTAAAATACTTTGGGTCCAGAACTACAGCAAAAGATATGCTGGGAACACTGAGGAAGCCAAACCCTCAAATACCTAGGAACACAATGCCTGCCTAAGACTAAGGCATGATCGAACAACAGACATCACCTACTACCAGGACCAGTACAACAAGCATTAAGTGACAAATAACCATGAAATACTGCTGGGAGAGCTGCAAGGATGTTGAGTCAGATCCTCTCTGATAGAGAGAGCAAAGGGAAAACCTAACCTGAGGGTGGAGCAAACATTGAGAAAACTCCTTTGGCAAACTAGCCTACACCCTAAACACAAGGTGACCCTAGAGCAAATTGAAGCCTATAGTGCATTGACGGTAAACATAACCAAAACAAAACTGCTGACTAGTTTAACTCAAACCCCACACTATAGATGTGCCTATTTCCAGTCATAAAATCGATTTACCTGTCTCTATTGTCCCACACATGATATCAGTTTCAACAAAAACAAATTACAAAGAAGATAAAAAGTCAGGAAAAAATGATACATATGCTGGAACTATTTGACAAGAAAGTAAAATAACTATCACTAATATAAATGTGTATATTATATATACTAATATAATATAAACTAATAAAATGATACATATGATACATATGCTGGAACTATTTGACAAGAAAGTAAAATAACTATCACTAATATTCTAAAGGCACTTGTGGAAAACAAATAAAATCTACAAGACCATAAGTAAAATTTCAAGATAGAAACTATAAGAAAAAATCAAGTGAAAAAGCTAGAAATTAAAAGTAAAACAGTAGCAGAGATAAATAACATCACCAATGGGATCATCACCAGATTTGGCACAGTTATGGAAAGATTCAATGAACTTGAAGATAGTCACTACAAATTGCTCAAATTGAAACACAAAGAAGAAATAGTTTAAAGCAAAATGCATAGCATTCTAGAGCTGTGGCTCAACATCAAACTGCCTAACATATGCATAATTGCAATCCCAGAAGGAAGAGAATGTTCCAGGGGCAGACGAATTTGTTCAAGAAACAATGGCTGATAATTATCCAAAATTAGCAAGCCACAGATGTCGGAGCATCAACACCAGAAGGAAAAATAAATAAAACACCAAGGCATATTATATTTGAAATGATGAAAACCAAAAACAGAGAAATTAGAGACCTTACAAACAGAAAAACAAAATAAAAATCATAACAGACTTCATCAGAAACTATGCAAACCAGAAGACAATGGAGTCTCACTTTTAAAGTGATGGAAGAAAAAGAAAATACCTGTCAATCTAAACTTCTATAACCAGCAAAAATATTTTTAGAAATCAAGAAGAAATAAGAACTATCTTAGTCAAAAAAAAAAAAAAAAAAACCTGAGAGAATTTATTCCCAGCAGACTTCAGTATTAGAAATAGGAAAGAAAGTCCTTCAGGCAGAAAGAATATGATACTAGACAGCAACTTGGATCTATACAAAGAAATGAAGACCACTAGAAATTGAATAAATGAAGATAAAGTAAGATACATCTGCTCTTTAATTGCTCTAAATATGATTGTAAGCAAAATTAATAGCAATGCGTTTGTGTGTGTGTTTACTATTTGTAAAAGCAAAGTGTATAAAAACAATAGCACAGATTATGGGAGTGAGGAATTGGGAATACATCATGTTAATTGCTTAAACTTCCCATAAAGCAGCATCATATTATTTGATTAATTATAGATGTATTTTGTAAGTCCTAGGACAAACACACAAGTTCTTAAAAAGAGATAAAAATAAGTCAACATTGGAGATAAAATATAACAATAAATAAGCTCAATAAACACAAGAGGAAGCACAAAATGTCAGAAAAATAAAGGACAGATAAAAATTACTAACAAGGTGGTAGATTTTAATCCAGCCACATCAATAATCACATCACACTAAATGGAAATGGGCTAAATGTACTAGCTAAAAGATGGTGATGAACTGACTAGATTTAAAAAGCAAATCCAACTATATACTGCTATAAGAAACCTACTAAAATATAAAGATATAGCTAGGGTAAAAGTAAAATTATTGAAAAAGATACACCATGCAAACCTTTACCAAAAGAAAGCTGGAGTAGCTATATTAATATCAAATAAAGCTACCTTCAGAACAAGGAATATTGTAAAATTATATAATGATAAAGAGGGAAATTTTTCAAGATGGCATAACAATCTGAAGTGTGAATGCACCTAACAGTAGAGCTTCCACATACATGAAAAAAAAAAAAAAAAAAAAAAAAAACACAAAAAAACTTGTAGAACTGAAAGGAGAAATAGAGAAAACTACAATTATACCAGTAATCTTCAGTTTGAAGTCTCTTAATGGAATGAACATACATTTGTCAGGAGAAAGTGATGCCTGTCTTTTTATTTGGGAATAATGAATCCAAAGATCACCTTGGAATTTTATTGCTGGGTCTATTGTTAAGTATCTGGTAAGGTCTTTTCCATTGATAGTCAAGGGCAGTATTTATATGCTGTCTTTTCTAGAAGACCAAATCTCTAAGTTTTTGATCACGTAGGTATTTTAGAAATATCAGCTTGTATCTGTAGGTGATAAAACAGGAGGTATCATATGAGTGCTGTGCAGTAATTAGTCATAGCCACTTGTAATAGAGAGAAATCTAAGATTGGAAGTAAAATTTCCAAACACATGGGGAAATTGTTAGTAACTCATAAGGAAATAATGTGTAGGTTTCAGGGAAGGGGGAGGTAGATCTTATTCCCATCAGGGCTAATGGCAATACTTTAGATCATGGAAGTTTGAGGATTTCTCAGAGCTTTGCTATTCCAGGTATTGGTTCTCTTTATTTTTTTCTGAAGTTTATAGATGATAAGCAACATGTTATTTCTGAGTAAAAGATAAAGATTTAGAGATTTCTTTCAATACTGTTCCTGTGAAATATGTGCTCCTGTTACAGAGGGATAAATTGGACTTCACTAAGCTGAGACTATGAAATCAAGTAATCTCTCCCCACCATTAGGGCTACAGCTCTATAGCAAGGAAATGCCCATCCAAGGAAAAACAACACTAGCCAGGACTTACTCAAGAGTGTTTGGAGGCATATAGAGGTGCTTTGGTTTCTCTTTTCGTTCTATCTTTAATTTTACCAGGATTATGTTGTTAACAGATAAGGCAATCATCAGAAAAATCCTTAAGGAGACAAAATTACACCATCAATGTTGCTTCAGTATTTTATCTCTGCCATTGTGGGTGAAAACATGATGCAGATTTGCCAGACTGCATTTTTATTATGGTTATCTCCTTAAGTAATAATATTAAAGTATCTGGGAGTATCTAAGTTCCTCAACCATTTTATAGCATTTCCTGTTGTAATCAGGAAATCTGTTTCCAAAGCATTTGAAATCATAGACTAATCCAAAAGCATATGCTTACTATCAGTATGATTATTCACTTTTTCTTTGTCTATCAGATGGCAGGCCTGGATGAGGGCAATTAATGTAACAATCTGAATTGATTTAATATCTGGGAGAAGCTTATATTTTAACGGTAAATTCAAGTCTGTGACATCATAGCTTTCTTGGCAGGTTTTAGATTTTCCTTTCAAAGAATGAGCAATCAATAAAAATAGTATACATCAGGGTTAGCCAAGGAAGTCTGAAAATATTTTTATGCTGTGGATAGTTCCATAACAAAATTAAGCATTCAAGGGCTTCTCCTTCAATTAAGGGAAGGAAGGTGGCTGCATTTGGAGAGTTGAAGTGATGGAGGGTGCTGGTGCAAAGCAGCAGTACTTCAAAGGAGCTTGAGAAACTAGCTGGGAAGTGCCAAGTGTTTTTTGTCAAACCAAGTACAGCATGGGGAGACATGATGTTCCATGGAGACTTTAGAGCTAAATCAATGAAATCTTTCACATAGTTTGCTATTCTCTGTAGCCTTAAGACAGAGTGAGAATGTGTTGGCTACTGGATCGAATAAAGACTGAAATGAACAGAAATCCTCTGCAGATTCCCATACAATTAAGCCAGTATCCAAAGTGCTTGTCTACAACTTTCAAAACAGAAAGAGGCCGGTGGGGGGGGCACAGTATGTGGAGGGGGAGAGAAAAGAAAAAGGGGTTGTGGATCTGGAATCCTGGAAGCAAAATATTTCTGTTCCAATCTTTGTACTTAAGCATGAGTATGCTTATTTCAAAAATAATTAATTAAATTTTTTATTAGAGAAGTTGTAGATTTACAGAAAAACCATGCATAAAATATAGAGTTCCCATATACCCCCCTCACAGATGCAATATTCCCTATTATTATCACTGCACTATGTGGTATCTTTGTTACAATTGCTGAAATAATATTGTTATAATTATGTTATTAACTACAGTCCATAGTTTACATTAGGGTTGACTGTGGTGTACAGTCCTATTTTTAAAATTTTTATTCTAGTAACATATATATAGCATAAAATGCCCCCTTTTAATCAAATTCAAATATATAATTCAGTGGTGTTCATTATATTCACAGTATTATGCTACCAAACCATCCTAAATAAACAAAATTTTTCTATCATCCCAAATAGTAAGTCTGTACCAATTAAGCACTAAATCCCCATTCCCTAACCCCTACCCTGGTCACTGATATCCTGTATTCTAGTTTCTGACTCTATGAATTTGTTTATTCTAATTCTTTCATATTGGTATTTTTGTGTCTGGATTAGTTCACTTAACATGAACTCCTCAAGGTTTGTCCATGTTGTCTCATGTATTAGAACTCCCTTCCTTTTTATAGCTTATTAATATTCCATTTTGTGTATATATCACATTTTGTTTAGCCATTCATCAATTGATAGACACTGGATTCCCTTTATCTTTTGGCAATTGTGGATAATGTCACTATGAACATTGGCGTGCAAATATCTGTTCGAGTCCTTGCTTTCAATTCTTTTGGGTAAATACCTAGAGGTTGGCTTGCTGGGTCATATGGTAATTCTATACTTGATATTCTGAGAACTGTTTCTCCATGGTTTCTCATGGAAAATCAGCACTTAATCTTATATTCCCTTATATGTAATATGTTGCTTTTTTCTTAAAGCTTCCAGAATCTCTCCTTCTCAATGTATTTGTCAGTTTGACTACTTACTATATGTCTAGAAGCAGTTCTCTGAATTTATCCTGTTTGAGGTTCATTTGGCTCCTTGAATGTGCATATTCATGACTTCCATTAAATTTGGGAACTTTTCTGCCATTATTTTTTGATTATTTCTTTTGTCTCTTTCTCTCTTTCTTCTCCTTCTGGGACTCCCATAATGCATATATTGGCATGCTTGATAGTGTCCCACAGTTTTCTTAGGCTCTGTTCACTTTTTCATTCTTTTTCTTTCTGCTCCTCAGCTTGAATCATTTCAATTATCTTATCTTTGAGTTCACTGATTCTTTCTCCTATCTGTATGCACATGTTGTTGATACCCTCTAGAGAAAATTTCATTTCCATTTTTGTGGTCTATACCTCCAGTATTTCTATTTTGTTCCTTTTTAAAATTTTCTATATTTCTACTAAGATTCTCATTTTTCCCATTCATTATTTTCCTGATAGTCATTAGTTCTTTCTCTGTGATTTTCTTTATTTCCCATGAGCATATTGAGGGTCATTTTTTAATGTATTTGTCTGTATGTCTAAAGTCTTGCCTAATTCATTGATAGTTTGTCTTTTTATCTTGCTCCTTAGGATGGGCCATCATTTCCTGTTTCTTTGTTTTTAACCTTTTGTTGCACATTGTACATTTTAATATTTTAAAATGTTAACCATGGGATATAGTCTCTGCTCTCTCTGTTTCTTAAGTTTGTACCCAGCTACTGACATTACAGAAATATCCTTGAGGGCCAGGAGCTAACAAATACAAACAAATGATTGCAAAAAATATAATTTATCGTCTTTGCAAATTGACTCTCTTGGATGGTACTCTCCTTCAGAGTTTAACACCCCTATGAAGAAGGCCAGCCCAAAGTGCAAGATCTTCTCCATCTTTTCTGAGCCTGTGTCTGTTCCTGGACTGTGCTTGCTTGTGAACTTAGGAATTCTCCTGTTTACAGGAATTCTAGCCCCTATGAAGTAGATTTTCTCTCCCTCCTGAGTGTTCTAATGTATGACTTTACTCCAGATAGCTTTAACTTAGTTGTTTCTGACACTGCTTTGGCTGTCTGCCAGCTGCTTTTGCCTACAGAGCAAGTTCTGGGAGGGCAAGCCTAGTCAAGATTCCTGGTTTAGTCTTCCAGGCTGACACCCAACAGATTGGGACCAACACAAAGGAACCCCAGTATGCACATGGAGGTTATTCTGCTCCTTCTGGAACAGGACCAGGGACCCACAATGGAAACACAAGCTTGATGCCACATCACACCTGAGAGGAGTTGGGGAGGGGCCAGGAGGTACACCAGGAGCTTCTACCATTTTTTAACGTATTTTTTTATTAGAGAAGTTGTAGGGTTAGAGAAAAATCATGCAGAAAATAGTGTTCCTGTATATCCCCCTCACATGCACATATTTTTTCCTATTATCACTTTGAGTTAGTGTGATTCCTTTGTTACAATTGATGTATCACTCTTACTGTAATTATATTATTAACCATATTCTATGGTTTAAATTAGAGTTCTCTCTCTTTGTTGTGCAGTCCTGTTTTTTTTTTAAATTTTTATTGTAGGGAAGCGGCTGTGGCTCAATTGGTTGGGCTCCCATTCACCATATGGAAGGCCCCAGGCTCGATTCCTGGGGCCTCCTGGTGAAGGCGAGCCGGCCTGTGTGGCGTGGTGAGCCGGTGCAGCAAGATGATACAACAAAGGGAGACAAGCAGAAACAGAAAAATGCAAAAGTAAATGCACACAGACAGCACAAGCAGTAAGGGCGGGAAAAAGAAATAAAAATAAATCTAAAAAAAAAAAAATTTTTTTTTCATTATAGTCACATATGTACAACATAAAATTTTCCCTTTAATCATACTGAAATATATAATTTAGTGGTGCTAATTACAATCACAATGTTGTGCTACCATCACCACCATCCATTATCAAAACTTTTTAATCACCCAAAAAAGTTTGGGTGATAAAACTTTTATTAAAGTTAAGCATTAACTCCCCATTTCCTAGTGCCATCCCAGCCTGTGGTACCCTCCATTCTAGTTTCTCACATGAATTTGTTTTCAAAGTTGCATTTTCTTGATTCAGCATTTGCCCAGCTACCACAACTCTTTGATGGTTTTCCAGAGTTTGAGAAAGATGGTTCTGCCTGTTTTTACTTGTTGTTCAAATATTGTGTGAAGGAACAGCATCCTGGATCATCTTACGATGCTACCTTGTTCAATAGAAGCCAAAACCATTTATTTATTTATTTATTTATTTATTTATTTATTTATTTATTTATTTATTTTTAAAGATTGATAATATTTATTTATTATTGTGGGTAAAAATCAAATTTTTCACAATACATACCAATATTTGTAAAATAATATATCAATGTATATGCATATATATGCATTTGCTTACATAAATATTATTTTATACATATATATATATATATATATTTTTTAAAGGTGCTTAGATTACCTAGATATTACACAGAAATTACAGGGATTCCCATGTTCCCCACCTCACACACCTCCCACAACATCCCACACAAACATCCTTCATCAATGTGGCACATCACCCATAATGGATATACACATTCTGGGGCCTTGCCACCAAGCATAGACCACAGTTCACATCGTAGACCACACTCTTTCCCACATAGTTCTGCATGGTATATGCTGATGTAAAATGGTCTACATCTGTCACCGCAGCGCCACTCAGGACAACCCCCAAGTCCTGAAAAAGCCCCTGTTTTTCAACTGCCCTTCCCCTCCCTGCCCCAAAAGCGTCCAGTGGCCACTGGCTCCACCTCACTGTTATAATTTCTTCCATTGCTTGCATCACAATTTGCCTACAACAGAATACCATTAAGTCCACTCTAGTCCATAGCTCTTCCCCCAATCCTGAGGGGACTGGGATGGTGACGTCCACTCCACCTCCAAGTGAGAGAGGGCTTATATACCATGGATACGTCGGATGGGATTATTCTGCCTGCAGCTGCAGGCCCTCTCCATTCCCTGGGATGGCCGTTGCCTATTATCATCTCCTCACCAGGTGACTTGGATGAGTCCATTGACCTGTAGGGTAGGAGTTGCAGCTCCACTGAGATTCCAGGCACAGCTGGCACATAGGTAGGCCAGAGGCTCCAGTCTCTGGAAGTATACTTAAAAACTCCAGCATCACATATAGGTTTGAATAGAAGGGACTGTTGGACCATGTGCAGGGAGGACTTATTTGAGTCCAACTCTGTCACTCTCAGGAGCACAGATTCCAAAACAGAGCCCACTAATAAGTCATCAGTCTCTGGTGCTATCCCCCCTTATATAGGACCTGGGTGTCTCCAGAGCCCTCAGGAGCCCCTCTGTGTGGGGTGATATCCACTTTGCTGTTCTATGAGATCCTACCGAGGTGTGCGTAAGCGTTATCTCTGGGATGACCTCCTGACTCTCTTTGAAGTCTCTTAGCTACATGAACTCATTTGTCTTTACCTTTTCCCCCTTTTATTCAAGGTCTTTTTCCATTTGTGTTACCAGTTGGCACTTGGTATTAATCCCTCATTGCCAGGGAGGCTCATCCCTGGGAGTCATGTCCCACATTTGGGGGAAGGTAATGCATTCATATGCTGAGTTTGGCTCAGAGGAGGCTCTCAGGTGGCACCCCATAACAGTAGGCTAAGTTCCAATTACAAGAGCAAAGACTCATAAGGCTAGTCATCAATAACAAGAACCCATCAGTGGGCCATCCTCTTTTGCCAGTCACTGCTCCTGCACTCAGGGGACTGTTGCTGCTCCCTTGAAGAATGTGGCAGAGCTCTCCAGGCTGGGAATTAAGATTCCTTCATTTATTGAGTGATTGTCTACCCACTGTGACCATGCCCCATCCCTTGATCATTTGAACAATTTTATATATCTTTCATGTACATTCAGGTGAACTTACTCCCATGAATCTTCCATCCCAGACACCCCCCACCAATGCTCCTCTGCAGCCCCTATTGTAACCCTTCTGTGATCTAAACCTTCCTTGAACATGAAGCCCATATAATAACCAAATAAAATTAATAGGAAAAAGAAATAATAATGATAAGCTTAAATGCAAGAGATAAGTACAAGGAAACTCAGAAGAAAAAAAAACTAAACTAAAAATAAAATATAATTAGCAGATTGGGACATTCAAAAAAAAATGGGAAAAAAATTCCTTTTAAAAAAAATTTGTTCTTTTTTCCTTTTATCACTGTATTATCGGATGTCCAGTGTACCATGACACCTTCCCCCTCTCATTCCCCAGTGTCTCCCAAATTTTCATTTAGTTTTCAAATAAGTTTTAGGTCACGGCAAAGTCACACATGGAATACTAGAGACTCCCACATACCCAACCTCCATTCCCCTTCCCCGCCCCATATTAAAACCTTTTTTTTTTTATGGATGTTAGCATTGTTATAACTGTTATACAGATAGTAAAATATAGCAACTGAACATTGTCAATGGTTTACAGTATAGTTTACAATTTAGACGGTATAGTTTAATAATTTTTGAGGGTATTTATCATGTCCTGTGTCCATTACTGTAAGGTAATAAAAAACCTTTCCCATGACCACTAAATACCCCTTTTAATCTTAACTGTTCCTTCCTCCCCATCCCCCTGGGACATATGACACAAGCCCACTCAGTTGGGAGAGAATGGCCTCTTTAACAAATGGTGCTTAGAGAACTGGATATCCATATCCAAAAAAATGAGAGAGGAACACCATCTCACACCTTATACAAAAATCAACTCAAGATGGATCAAAGATCTAAATATAAGAGCCAAAACCATAAAGACCTTGGAAGATAATGTAGGGAAGCATCTACAGGGCCTTGTAATAGGAAATGGTTTCATGAACTTCACAGCCAAAGCATGAACAGCAAGAGAAAAAATAGATAAATGGGATCTCCTCAAAATTAAAAACTTCTGCACCTCAAAGAATGTTATTAAGAAAATAAAAAGGCAGCCTACCCAATGGGAGAAAATATTTGGCAACCATATATCTGATAAGATCCTAATATCCTGCATATATAAAGAAATCCTACACCTTGAAAATAAAAAGACAAACAACCCATTTAAAAAATGGGCAAGTGACCTGAAAAGACACTTCTCCAAGGAAGAAATACAAATGGCTAAAAAGCACGCGAAAAAATGCTCGACATCGCTAGCTATTAGGGAAATGCAAATCAAAACCACAATGAGATACCATCTTACACCCATCAGAATGGCAGCTATTAAAAAAACAGCAGAATATAAGTGTTGGAGAGGATGTGGAGGAATAGGAACCCTCATCCACTGCTGGTGGGATTGTGGAATAGTCCAGCCACTGTGGAGGACAGTTTGGGAGTTCCTCAGAAAACTAACAATAGATCTTCCATATGATCCAGCAATTCCACTGGTGGGTATATACCCAGAAGAATTGAAAGCAAAGACACAAACAGATATATGCACACCAATGTTCATAGCGGCATTGTTCACAATTGCCAAAAGTTGGAGTCAGCCCCGGTGCCCATCAACAGATGAATGGATAAGCAAAATGTGGTACATACATACAATGGAATATTACTCAGCTGTAAGAAGGAATAAAGTGCTAACACACGGAATAACGTGGATGAATCTTGAAGACCTTATGTTGAGTGAAGGAAGCCAGGCATTGAAGGATGAACAATATATAACCTCACTGATTTGAAATGAGGAAAGCGAGCAGTCTCTGAGAACCAGTGTCTGAAAGATAGGTTAACGAGAGAGAGAGAGAGAAGAGTAGGTTGTGAGTCATCACTCATATGGACATAATCTATGGTAAAGGGATAGAGTATAGCTGCATATTGAAGGATAGGACAGATGGGTAGTGATATTACTGGGTTTGGGGGTGCAGGGTTGACAGGTGGGTAGATTAGGAAGGGCAGGTTCAAATACCCAGGGCACGTAACTATGAATCTTGTCATGCCATGAGTCAAGAAGCCAAAACCATTTAGTTTTGATTGTCCCTTCATTGTCTTTATGTTACATGAGAAGGATTTGTACCCATTTTGTTCAACATTGTGGAATACTTCTAACTACAATCCTGGCACATACAAGAAGCAAGTAAGGAAATTTATGATGAACGAATGAACGATAAATTAGTAGGTTCTATCAGGAAGAAAATTACTTAGATCATCAGTCAGATAGCACCCACAATCTAAAATCTTCTCCTTATACAGAGAGTATTATGTAAAGAATCTTAAGAACCAATTACTTAATTGAGCATCAATGAGAAAAAAATTCTCACTGAAAGAGAATGTTTTAAAGCACAATTTTAATTAAAAACAAATGCTTTTACATTTATTTTTAGGCAAGGTACATTTGTCCAAACATATTTACTTAAAGCTCAGTTCTATAAGCTTAGTTAGCTTACTTTCTATACCAGCTAAATAGTGATTTGAAGAAGGGATGTTAACAGACATTGTTCAGTTACTATATAATAGATTTCAACTACAAATATGGGAACAAAGACCCACGTTTGTTCAGGCATTTTTGGCTAAAACTACATTCACTGAATATCTTCCATTTCTCAGCCTTCCTAGCACTTAGGCTGGGACCATTTAACTTTCTTTGGAAAATAAAATGTGAGTGAAAACGATGTGTGTCACTTATGGACTATGGCAGTTCAGAGCCAGTGGCCTCTTCACCTCTCTGTTCCCTGCTGCAGCAGCCTTGGATGCTGAAGTTTTAGATATACCATCAAGAGGAGGAGCTAACGGACAGAGGGACTAGAAGGAGAAACTTACTCGCTGACTTGCATGCAATGTTTTTGTTGGTGAAAAACTTACTTAGACCACTTAGATTTGGGATTTATTTGTTATTCCACCATAGCCTAACTAATCTTGATTAACATTGAATTACCATAAGGCCATGTGCTTGAGAGAAGGCTGCCCAAGCCATATCCCAGTGGATGAATTTTCATTAGTCTTAGTCAATCATAGTAATTCCATTGTGCCAATGTTTGGCTTACAAAGGAACAATGAGACCATGTTAAGCCAATGAGTTTAGGACAAATCTGCTGACTGCTTTTGGAAGGGATCTTAATTCTTACACATAGAAACAAGGAAGAAGTACTTCCTTTCATAACTCTCAGTATTGTGTGAGAAAATGATACTTGGAGTGGCTAAGTCAAGTTGCAACCATAAGGGGGCGCTAGCCACAACATGGAGAATGGGACATGAGAAATATGGTGATAATTTTGGCCTTCATGACATTTTTGAGGAGATAAATCCATAAATTTTGCAGCTAAAATACCTCTGGCATCCTTTTTCTGTGAAAAAAAAGCTGTTGGCTCATTGAGTTGTGATTTTGGTATTTATAGTAAAAAATAACCTAGAATAGGAAGATATTAGAGGCTGATATCACAGTCACGATGAGCAATAACAGAGAGCTCGCATCCTGAGAACTAGGGAGGAGACCAAAGTCATTTTAACTTGAGCTTCATGTCTTAAGCTCATGGATGGAACATGGCAGAGTATAATAATTGCTGTCTGTAAGAATAACCTTCAGTTATCCTGAATAAAAAAAACAAAACAAAACAAAACAAACAAACAAACAAAAAACAGAGAGAAAAACAAAGGTTAGCAGAAAGATATACAAGTTATATTATTTTATAAGAATACATAAGATCCTATTCACCATAATAGATTAAATTATAGCTATTTTTAACACATTGAACACACACCTAATATCAGTTCTTCCACAAATAGTAAAAGGATTTTTTTTAAAGGTATGAAACCACAAGGATATAGAAAACAACAGAGAGGATGATTTCTTAAAAATTTTAAGAACTAGGACTCAGATAGATGAATTGAACTAATTTATCAAGGTCAGTGCAAATTGGACCTTAATTTATCAGGATAAGCCCAAACATAATAGAATCCAGACTATAGAATTCCAGAAATCCTCAGGAATTAGAATTATAAGGTGAGGAGGAGCTGACAGCAAGAGGGCAAATTTAAAGTGGGGATAAAAAGCTGGCAGGAGCTTATATTTCTTTCTTCAAGTGAAACCCTGATGGGTGACTTTTCATTCTCTACCTGGACAAAAGATGGGAGGCTTATGAAGTTAGCAAACCACCAAGGTAATTTTTTAGTTGAGAAAGATTTCAGGTTGGATGTAATGCCTGAGTGCATAAGATTATGGTATTTTCGAGGTATTAGCACTTCATTATCTATGACAATTTTTGCTTTTATGCTGATCACAGTCCTCAAGTTTCCAAATGCACCTGGTGACACTTGTCTCCATAGCCCTACTCGTTATTGCTAGCTGAAATGTCTACCCAGGATACCATGTGCACTTCTCAGATGTTAAATCCTATGGTGACTTCCTTCCTTCCTATGAGAGTGGTAAAGAAAGCCAGGATTTGCCTCATCTTGGAGGGTGGCCATCTGTTCTGATCCATGAAGTCTGATGTTAGGCCCTGTAAAATGGAAATGGGGATTTCAGAAGCTTGCTGTTGCCAGGCATTTGACATTTGAGAAGTTTGGTCGTCCTTGCCTCCCTCTCCCAATGAGTCTTCTCCATAGTTGTCTTGAATTCATTTTATTATTTATGTTTATGGACCAGTGTTTACGGCGTGTCTACTTGGAGTCAGCCCTGTGCCAAGCACTGGAGACCCAGCAGTGGGCAAAACCATGGTCTGTGCTTATCAAGCAGGAGAGAAACCTGGTCAAACAATCATGCTTATGAGACTACAAGTGAAAGTCACGGCTGTGAGAGCGTTATGCAGCATGTCCATGGGTTCTTTTAATCCTTAGCACAAACACCATCCCTTTTTTGAAGTTAAGGCTTTGTTAGGGGTAATAAGAGATTTGGGATTGGAGGTGGATTAGGGTCAGCATGTAGATAAATGTGGGAAACATTAGGAGAAGCAGGGGGAAGAGACAATAAGAAGGAAATAAACCAGTGATAGAGGAGTAAGCTGCTTTATTAGAAACGGGAAGGTATTTGTTTTCAGTGAAATCATAGGTTAGTGAGTACTTTAAAATTAAAAAAAAAAATCAATTTGGCAGGTGATATCGTTGTCAAGTGAATCTATCCAACAAGTTCAGGGCAGCAGGATGTTGAGCTTTGAAGAGGTGAGAAATGGCAAATGAATTTTTGGAGCCAGGTCTGGCACTTTATGATCTGAGATGCCCTGGTGTTTCCAAAGGAGACATTTCAGCTTCTGTGTGAGAATCAGTGACTTTTTCTAGCCAACCTCCAATAAGGAGGCCTCAAGCCATCATCACAGAGAGAACAGCATGTCTGCGTAGAAAAGGAACTCTGGCCGACAGAGAGCTCATCTAGAGGAGGTTAAGGGTAGAATTGTTTGTGCTGACAGTTTTAATAAAAACACACATGTTTGGGAGAATGGACTCAGTTGTTCTCGCCCGTAATTCATGACCTGACTTTAAATTAACTAATTGAGATGCCTATTAAGATCTTATAAACTTATGTTCAAGTTAAAGTCCTTAGACTAATTTTATATAGTACTGTTGTCTATTCAGTGTGAAGAACATGGTAGGATATCAGTAAGCATTTGATTGTAGATGGAAATATTATACTTGTGTTTAGATTATTACTGCTTTTGTTATTTTTACATTTTGTTTAATAGCTTGAGCACACTGCAGAATCATAATGGAAAATACATAATTCCTACAATTAGGAGAGAGAAGGAAGAGGAATGGACAGCATGGAAGATGGAAGTCAAGAAAAATCGAATACGGTTTTGGGACTCAATTCTGAATGAATGGTTTATAGTATTTCTAACTTGTTTGTCCTTTCTACAAACTGAAAATACAAATATTTATCCATATTTGGAAAAAAAAAAACATTGAGTTATAGGTTAGCCACATATTTACTAAGCTGTGACTGGAGAATACTCACTCTGTAAACTACAAGTGTTACATAAATGTCAACTGATGTCACCTTTGATATCAAAACAAAATTCACAGTCCCTATCCAGTGCCACAGGAAATTTCATACCCTCCAAGGATCACAGTAACCCTCAGGCCTTACCTTCTCTGGGCCACCTCTTGTTGTGTTTTATATTCCACCAGAGTCCCAGCCATTTGAATCTCCAAAGCTGTTGCTATTCTGCCTTCTCCACATTGATCTAGATGTGGAATATATATATTTCAGAACTCAATGAATTCCACTTGAACTTAAAACTGCAACCCCATTTTTTGGGTTGCTCAGCCTAAGACACTGGATGTCACCTTAATTCCTCTTTTTCTGTCACTCCCCACATTTGGTCCAACAGCAAATCTGTGAGCTCAGCCTTGCAAATATATGCAAACGTTGACCATTTGCAAACAACTCTTCTGCCAGAAGCCTGGCTCAAGCCCTTAAACTGCTCTCCCTACCTTTGTTCTTGGCCCCTTCAGTCTGTTCTCAGGGATCTTGCTTAAGTATTACCTGCCACTTTTCTGCCCCAAATCCTGCAATGGCCCCCTGCTCTCCAAGCACAGCGGCCAGCAGCCTGCAAGCCAGCGTGTGATCTGACAACCTCCCAACACTCGCACGCCATTTGCTCAGCTCCAGCTTCACTGGCCTGCATTTGTCTTGGGAACAAGCCAGGAACTTTCCCACCCAGGCTGCAGCCTCCTCCGCCGAGCCTCGCTCTCTCATAGCTTCAGGTCTTTACTTGAAAATTACTTTTTCTGTGAGGCCTTTCCTACTGACACTACCTAAAATTTGATGTCTTCTACGTTTCATGGTCACCTTCCCTGCTTTATTTTTTTTCTCCCTTTCGTGTACCATCACCTAAGAGACTAAATGTGTACTCATTTTCTTATTCACTTATCTTCTCTTCCTCCCATTGTGTGACTCCACAGGGCAAGACTGTCCATTCTCTTCTCTATGTAGGCCCAAAGTCTAGAAAACTGCTCAGGAAATATATGATAACCCATTGCCAGTGGTTAAGGCATTAAGCAACTTAAACTTGAGCATTAGCTATCCTTATTTCTTAGTTGTTATGGCCAAATGACTCTAGTAAATTTTCAATATCTAGTATTTCTCTCTTCTTTCTCTTTTTTCATCATCAATTTCTTTTCCATTCTCTTCCCCAAATCCTTTTTCATGCTGTAAGAAGAGCATGTTTTATGTAAACCTTTGATTTAGTGTGTCTTTTTTATATCATGTTCTGAGATTTGAACTTACTCTTAAAAGAAATTTAGAAATTTAGCTAAATAAGAGACTATTCAATTAGGGAAAGAAGTTGCAACTTACAAATGAAGCTGGTTATGATTATAAGTAGATTTCTGTTTGTTTAGTTTTTCTATCTGCTGCTCAAGGAAGAGGAAGCTCATGTTTAAGAATTAATCTAATAAAGGGCAGGAGGAGAAGAGAAATGTTGGCATATTTTTTCCTCTTAGCCTGTTCAGATGCTGTGTGATCCTGGAAGTGGCTGCCTCCCCATATAATTATTGTTTTTCTAAGAAATTCCCTCTTCTAGCTGTCAGCTGGGTTCTGGCAACAGCTTTCTCTTCCTTAGCCCCTTCAGACCCGGAGGGTGGGGGTTGATGCCTAGTTGTATCCTGAACTCCCCAACATCCTCTTTCAATCCCGTAGACTTACCTCTATACCTTTCTACACATCCTCTTTATTCAAGTGTTGTCATTTCTTTCTTTTAGTGACTCTGACTGAATCAATAGTATTTTTAAAGAACAGAAACAAAATTCTGTCCAACAATAATACTCAGTGTTCTTAATTTTTTCTAGAAAGTTTCATTTAGCTTTACACTTTGCTATATTAAAAATTGCAGGTAAAATCCAAAGGGAATCCCTAGACAGATAGAAAGAGACAAATGCTTAGTTCTAAAAAAAATTGGATGGGAAAAATATGAAAAAAATGTGGAAGAAAAGAGGCATTGGAGGAAGAAAAAGGAAGCATAGAAATAGAAAGATAAATCAAAATTAAAAATGAAGTAATAGAAACAATTCAGAATATATTAGTAATTATGATACAAATAAATGGATATTTGACTTTAACTAGTTAAAAGACAGGACTTTTCATTTTAGATACATTTTTAAAATTCTGTTTTATCCTCTTTACAAAAGACAAAATTAAAGCAAAAACTTGGCAATATTAAAAGAATGGAAACAAATTTGCATGGTAAAAACTAACCAAAAGAAATCTTAGGGGACTATGTTAGTACTAATAGAATATAGACATAAAAAAAAAAGGTCATTACATAATGATGGAAGATTCAGTCAATTCACTGAGAAGATACAGGTCTATAATATCTTATCCGAAACCTTTGAAGCAAGACGTGTTTTGAAATTTAGACTAGTTCAGATTTGAAATGGTGATTTATGCATATATCACAAATTACACAACTGGGGAACTAATCCCTAATCAGTCATATGGTCTTAACACTCAGCAGGATAAATAATGACTATAAAAGAATTATAGTTTATGTATAATTTATTTCTATATTAATGGAGTGGTAAATGATACAAAGGCATAAAATCTTAAACCCTAAATAACCTAGTATTTATTATTTCCAAGGAAAACAGTGAAACTTCACATATGTACAGGTTCAGGCTATGATGTATGATTATGTAATGTAAGCACCAAATCTTCATCATGCGTTGCTGCTTGGAGGGTCTTGGAGAAGAGGCTTCAGAGATAAGTGGTGCCTCCGTTATCGTCATCAGTTTAGGTTTGGACATCTTGTGACAGTATAGCACCAAGTATAACTAAGAAAGTTACTTTTTAAAACAAAACTCTTCCAATTTTATCTTCCTCGCGTAGCTTATGCCTAAGCACTGCCTCTGTATTGAAGAAATAGCCACAGATTCTCGCTCACTGATAGTCCTATTATTTGAGGCCCACAAATAACAATGATCACGCATTTTCATATTTGCTATGGGAGTTTTCCCACCTGGCTTTTCAATGTTCTCATAATTATCACTAACGGTATCCTTTTGCTTATCCACATTTAACATCATTTACAAAATTCCTTCCTCTTTACTCAAGCAGTGCACACCACATGAATTACTGTCAATGTTCAAAAATTTTTTTGGTATCAGCCCTCTTTAACTTTAACTTTATAGTTTTTAGCTGATACATTTTTGGCATAAATAATGATATTTGATATTATTTTAGTGACATGAAATTTTTCAGAGTCTTCATCAGAAGGTTTACAAACATCAATAACCTTACTGGGGGAGGGGAATAAATAAATAAAATAAATCTTAAAAAAAAATAACCTTACTTAGCATTAGTTATTGTTGGTTTGTCAATTTCATTCCAAGCTTGAGCAAAACTTAACTGGCATCTTAAAGACTGAATTATTTTAGGATGTCTTAGATTCCTAAGTCTCTTTACACTGCTGAAAGCATACAGTAGTGTTTTGTTTTTGAAAGAAGCATTTCTAATTGCTCTTCCTAGAATGTAAAATGTCTTGCTCATACAACTCTTCAATCTGCATCACACTGGGGGTCAAGTACATTCTGAATATATGACTTTACAAAGGAACTTCAGGAGGCATATGTGCAGAGATGTCCAGGAATAATAAAAATATTCTTCCAATCCAGCTTACCTGCAATAATAAACTAAAGCTTAAGTGATTTTTTAAATAATCAGAAAATAGTTCTCTGGTTATCTATGCTTTCTTGCACACTATCACACAATTAAATTGCATGCCTTTAAAATCTTGGCTTTCTCCAATAACTGCCAATTTCACTTTTAAAAAGTGTAGCACACCCAAAAATATTCAAATTTGGCTCAAGTTCATAAACTTTCGTTAGCCTTCCCACCCTTGTTTCTAGCTACCACAATAAATTGTAGTACAAATATAGAAATGTTCTCTAAGATTGTAGCACCAATATAGAGGTGTTTTATCAGTATTATAAATTTGTTCCTAAGATATTATATAAGTAAATTCATAAATGAAATTTTTAGAAGTTTCATGATCAGCAGAAGATTTGCTGCTGAAGATTTTCAAACATTGTATCTATGATGCTTCCTAAATTTGAATACTTTAACTCTCCTTAAATAGTTAGTCTTCTGGTATATTCTAACTTGTTTCATTACTAACAAATGACCATGAGGTATATATTCACTATTTTTTTAAATTAAATCTATTTGTTTAACATATGGTAAGATTTTAATTTTTGGCCAGTGAAATATTTCCTTATTTTATGTTAGTTCTTGTTCATCACTGTCATTTTAAAACCTGTACAATATGAATATCTGTTTCTTTATGTCACAAATGGTGGGTGTAGTTTCCATACCATATTCTTTTATAAGATGCCTGCTTTAGTCAGCATTCTCTAGGTAAACAGAACCAACAGGAGATTTCTGTAAATATTATGAGATTTTTATTTAAAATGTCTCACAAGACTGTGGGGTTGCACTAGTCCAAATTCCATATTGAGCAGGCTGCAAGCTGTGAATTCCAATGAAGGTTTTCGATGAATTCCCCAGGAGAAGCTGGATGGCTGAAGTAGAGATGGAATTCTTTCCCTGAGTGCTGAAATCAATCTTTAAGGCCTTCAACTGATCTGATGAGGCATCTGTCATTGCTGAAGGCAATCTGCTCAGTTGATTGCAGACATAATCAGCTATAGATGCAGTTAACTTACTGGTGATTTAAGTCCATAAAATGTCCCCATGGCAACGATGAGGCCAGTGCTTGCTTGACCAAACATCGGGGCACATCACCTGGCCAAGCTGACGTGTGAGCCTGACAAAATCACAACGCCTCAAACACAGCACATGATTCTCTGGTAACTCTAATTTCTAAGCTATAAATAATGATAAATGTTTCCCTTTCTTTTACTCACACTTACCCATAAGGGTATCAATTTAAACTTACTTAAACTTTTTAACACAACTATACCCCAAATCACAAATCTTTAAAAATGCAGCCAAATATCCACAAAGAGCAGAGACATATGTGTTGATAGAGGTGATGAGACATACTCAGTGCCTCACATTCACTCAGACCAGACCTTTTGTTCTTTTCAGAGCTTTTGTTATTTTGGAATGGCAGATAAGGATTGTGTACATGTATAGCAATTTAAAACATAAATATCCATAATAATAAAGTCTCAAAATATATAGAGCATAACTTGTTAGAAATATGGGGAGATTAATTACAATTTATAGTGGAAATTTTCAATATGTCTACCTAAATTATAAATTAGTCAAATAGAAAAAAAATTCAGTAAATATATAAAGTCTTTGAAGAATACAATTGAAATCTTGATCTACAGATGATATAGAACAATATAGAATATTGCATCTAACAAAAAGAGTATGTTTTTATCAAACACAAAATGATCTTGAAATAAGTTGTGGCAGTTTGATATTATTTATGAATTCCAAAAAAGATATAGATTATGTTTGTAAACTGGTCTATTCCTTTGGGCGTGACAACCCTATGATTGTATTAGATTCAGCTGAGAAGTCTAATTAAATTATATTAAGATTAGGGCTTTGATTCAACCATTAGATTCAATCATTAGAGTGTGATTCAGCATTGAGTCCCGGCCCCTTTGGTGGGCTGATAAAACAGACTCTCACACAGAAGTAGACACTCAGGAGAAGAACACAGAGGAAGAGAGAGAGCTCATTAGACATGGCAGAGACCCAGGGAAGAAATATGAGCCTGATAGTCTACCGCTGACCTTGCCAGCCTACAGCTGAGATGGGAAGAAGCTAGGACCATGGAGCCTTAAGAGGAAGGAGGAAGGCTGAACCCTTGCAGACATTGCCTACCATTTTTCTTCAACACGTGGCAAAATGACTTTGGGTAAGAAAGTAACGCTTATGGTACCTTGAGTTGGATGCTTTAGGGCCTTGTTACTGTAAGCTTCTACCGCAAATAAACACTCTTTATAAAAGTCAACCGAGTTCTCGTACTTTGCATCAGCATCCCTTTGGCTGACTAATACATAAGCCTTAAAGGAATTCTCAGAAATTTCAAAGAATAAGTATCATTCAAGCCATAATCTCTGAACATAATCAAATCAAGTTAGAAGTTAAAATCCAAAATATACATAGCATATTCCAATACATGTATAGCAGTAAAAAGGCTTGAGTGACTATTTAAAATTCAGATATAACAGACTTCAAGGAGGTAAGAGGGACCTTGTATAATGACAAAAGGGAAAATTCATCAGGAAGATGTAACGATTTCCGATGTATATGCATGTGATATTATATCCTGAAAAACATGAACACAAATGGGCAGAATTGAAGGGGAGAATAGGCAATTCTAAAACCATGGTAGGAGTTTAACACACATCTGTCAGCAATTGACAGAACAAGTAGACAAACAAAATACCCAGTACAGGCATAGACCTGTGCCTCATTAGTCACCTGAGTCTTTTTGACCCATAGAGCACACAACATCTAACTAGAGAATGCACAGTCCTTCCAAGTGAATATGCTACATTCACCAATACACAACATATGCTGGAACATAAAACAGATCTCAAAAAGTTAAAAGGATTGAAATCATCCAAAGGAGTATGTTCTCTTAACTATAAGATAATGAAATTAGAAATCAATAATAGTAAATATCTTTAAAAACAAACCAAATTTTGAGTAACTAAACACCCTAGAACCATTCCAAGCCTAGGTATTTATCCAAGACAAACAAAATGTATAATTGATATAGAGTTTCCATTTGGGGTGATGGAAAAGTTTTGGTAATGGATGGCAAAAATATTGTGAACATAATTAACAACACTGAACTGTATATCTAAAAGTGGTTAAAATGGGACAGTCTAGATTGTATATATTTTACCAGGATAAAAAACTCATAGAACTGTTCAGTACAAAGAGTGGACCCTAATATAAACTATAGAATTGAGCTAATAGTATAATTATAATTATATTGTTTCATCGATTGCAACAAAGTTACCGCACTAAAGCAAAATGTTAATTACAGGGAAAATGGAGAGGTATATAGGAACTTTGTACAAAAAATGTATATGTCCACAGAAAGACTTGTACATAAGTGTTTATAACAGCCTTATTTACAATAGCCAAAACCTGGAACAGAGCTTGCCCAAATAGCATCTCTCTGGAGTTCTAATACTCTCCCTATCTCTTTGCAGACACAGAGGAGGAGGCTGGATTGTACCATTAGCAATTAGTTGAATTAGAATTAAGGCGAAAATTTGCCAGGGACTTTACCACCATCACTACCCATTTCCAGTTATCACCGATTTCCTAGATTTTCTACAGTATTCCTTACCTAGGGTTTAAGATCTATTCTTTTTAATGCCTGTTGGAATCACTTTTGTATTTGCAGTGCCTGTTGAGCTTTATGCCCTGGGCATCCAAAAAAAAATGTACTTTTGGAGGTCAGTCTTAACAAATAGCCTAGTTTCCTTTCTGATTTGTTCCAGTATCATTACGACATCCGTCCTTGATGAGGCCACGTGAGTTATTACTCTTTTAAGAGTATTTCTAGGGAAGCGGCTGTGGCTCAATCAGTAGGGCTCCCGTTTACC
>JAKSZT010054545.1:39570-101844 GCA_026826555.1 Tolypeutes matacus
TTTTTTTATACATCATTCCATAGGAAACTTTCATATGTTGAACAAATTCTGCAATTCCATTTCATCTCTCTATTCCTCTCAGATTCCATATGCTTTCCTACAATTATTTTGGTTTCAACTTCATTAAATCCATTTAAAATTCTTGACCATTTAATAGGTTTCCCATACCATGTTAAATATTAAAGATAATTAAGTAAATGGCATAGCCTCTTTTTAGAAGGGTGTTATATTTTAATTAAGAAAACAGATACATAAATAAATCAATATTATTCAATGTGAAAAGCCCTAAGATAGAGCTCTTTTCTTAAAATAAGCAGGGAACAATCATTTAAATCCATGGAGGGTAATTGGGGGGGTGGGTGGTATATTTTAACATTTTATTTTGTTTTGTTTTAATTTTGTTCAATTTATTTTTAACATTCTTTCCAGCATCCCCTTCATTATAGACAAGATTTTATAAATAGCTTTTTCCCAATCTCCTCTCTATTCCCCTCTTTCCTTAAACTCAAGGTAACCAATTTTAATAAACTTCCATACTCATTTAATTTTATTTCTCTATGTTTATGATTTGCTCCAAATTATATATATTTTTCTGCATATTCCTTTTCTCTTCTAACAATGCATCATGAAAAATCTTTCAACTCAACTAATGTAGTTCTAAATTATTTATTTTAATTGTAGCAAAATAATTTACATTATTAGAGAAAACAATATTTTTTAAAGGGCATTTACTATTTGCCTAGTTTTTTCTTTCTTTCTTTCTTTTTTTTTTTTTTTTTTTTTGGCTACAATGAAAAATGCTGCAATGTAAATAGGCATATGTAGGTTTTATTTTTATGGGACATTCTCGAGAGTGGGATTGTCAGATTGAAGGACATGTGAATTTTAATGGCTATCACCAGATTATTTATCAAAGGTCTAGAAAAATTCATGACTCACCATTTATTCCCCTTCTCAACATTAGAAATACTCTAAGTGATTTTAGATGTTCATGGTGCGATAGGTAAAACATGATATCTTGTTGTCTAAATTTGTATCTTCCTGACTACTAAACAGGCTGAACATCTTTTGTCTGTTTGATTACATGTTTCTTGTAAATTCTGTGTCTGTACACTTTGCCCTCTTTTTGTTTGGACTGCCTTTTAAATTTGTTTTCATATATTTTTTAATCTGTATTTTATGTACTTTTATGATGAGATCTTTGCCATACAATTACTTACTGGTTTTGTATTTTGATTAAAATACCTTCCAGTGTTTGGTTTGGTAGGGGAAAAGAGAATTAACTATAGAAAAGTGAGAGGGAACCATTTGGGATGATGGAAACGTTCTATATCTTAATTGTAGTGAGGGTTACAGGAGTGTATACATTTGTCAAAACTCATCGAACTATACAGTTATACTGGATTGAATTTATTATATGTAGATTATACCTCTATAAACCTCTGGCAGAGGAACTAATAGAAAAGAAAATATCCCTACAATATCTCCAGCAAATGGTACAGTTAAGGTTTGGGCATTTCATTGTATACAAATTTTATATATCAAAAGAAAAACCTAGCAATTATGAATTCTAGTTATTTATTTGCATGCTGAAATATTTAGGAGATGTAGTGATGTCTTCAATTTGCTGAAAAATACATAAAAAATAAGATGAATTGATAAATGGATAAAGGGATGTATAAACAGACACTTACAAAGCAACTAGATTAAAATGTTAATGGTAGGTCCAAGTGGAGGGTATATGAATGTTCAATGTTAAATCTTTTAGTTTTGCTGTACGGTAGAGATTTTCCATAATAAATTTTTAAATAAAATATCTCCCAATACTTAGGTGACTATATAATATCCTAAAATATCTTCTAAAATGTGATGGCCTTATATGGTGGGCAGAATTCTAATATGATCTCCAAGATTCCCATCCCCTTGTGTTCACACATCTCCCATTTGTTCAATCAAACAGTAATTTAGTTGCTGCTGTGAGAGGATTTTGGAGATGTAATTAAGGCCACAAACTACAGGGCTGGGAGCGTAACCTCAGTGGGCTTAATCTGGGGAGTCTGGGTGAGGGACTGGGCTCCCTGGCTTCAGTGTTGATTTTGTTATTCAGGACATACCTTCCTGCTCTACTGTCTTGCGTACATTGGATTTATCTTGTAACAGGATTAACACAGACATGACGGGGGACCCCAGTTACCCTTTTTGGTGGTCTGGAGCTGTATGTACTACAGAAAAACATGTTCTTAAATTGAATTGATTCCTGTAGTGAGAACCTGTTGTAAGCAGGAGCTTTGATGAGGTGTCTTCAGTTAAGGTGTGGCCACCTCGGCTAGGGTGGGTCTTAATGACTGGAGTCCTTTATAAGTGGAGTGAAATTCAGCAGAGAGAGAGAAAGTCATGAAGCAAGAAGCTGAGATTTGATGGAACTGGAAGAGAAGGAAGAGAGCCGAAGACACTGCCATGTTCCTGGCCATGGGACAGAGGAGTCAAGAACTGCTGGCAGCCAGCCCCAGAATAGCAGTCTTTGGAGAGAAAGCATTGCCTGGATGCCTTGATTTGGACTTTCTTTTAGCCTCAAACCTATCAGCTAATACATCCCACTGTTTAATTCTAGCCATTTCATGGTATTTGTTCTAGCAGCCTGGGAACCTAAAACCCTTGCTTTGACTTTTACCTCCTTTCTCTTTTTCCCCTTTTCCTTTCCCCTTCTTTTGTTCCCTCCTTCTCCTCTGGACCTTGACTAACAGACAAGGCTTAAGACCTATAAACAGCTCTCAGAAGCACTCTTCTGGTATTTCACGAACAATCCCCAGCAAGGGACATGAAATAATCTCCAACTGCTCCAACGAAAACTCCTACCTGAGCCAAACCATTGGGACCCTGACCCTTCCTTCTCACCCTATAGCACTAACAATCCTACACTGACTAGGAGCAACACCTGCTTTTCAAACGCTTCCTGGAACTTATTAGATAAATAAAGTCTTTGAACACTACTTGAGTCACTTAAACAAAATTTCTTCCTTGATAATCCTTAGGCCCATCATTTTATAGCTTCAAGATGGTTGCCATATTTCCTGGCATAGCATGGAGCCAAGATGTCCAGCTACAGAGGAAGATTCCCTACTGTGTTTGTTTTCATTAAGAAAGAAATTCTTTCCCAGAGGCTGAGTCAGACTTCCTCTCGGATCCCAGTGGCAAGGATTGAGTTACGTTCTTATGTCCTAGTGCAATGAAAGCTAGAAAGATGATTATCTAATATTTTCAGCTGCTTTAATGTAAGTCAAGTTCTGCCAGCAAGGAAGGAATCCTGGGGATGGGAAGAATGGTTGTAGATTACAGAACCAACAGTGTGTGAAAAATATTTTTTCTAAATTATTTCTGAATAAGACATATTGCTTTGAGGAAGTTAGTGTGTTCAATTTTTCAGGTTTGGGAAGCGGCTGTGGCTCAATCAGTAGGGCTCCCGTTTACCATATGGGAGGCCCCGGGTTCGGTTCCCGGGGCCTCCTGGTGAAGGCAGGCCCGCCCGCACGGCGTGGTTAGCTGACCCAGCGAGCACAAGCAGCAAGGGGGGGATAAATGAATAAATAAATTAAAATCTTAAAAAAAAAAAAAAAAATTTTTTTTCAGGTTTATAAACCCTCATAATTTTATAACCAAAGAGGCTGTTCCCTAAAGATATTTGACTGTAACAAGAGCAGTTCTTCAGTGAAGCCAACTGTTTCAACATACTTGAAATAATATAATAGAATATTGTCCAGTCTCAAAACCAACGGAAGAAAACCACAGAGGAATTCCACATAGAAATTTAAATGGTAACATAAATATGCTGGAGCAAAACAAACAGTATCAATAAATTTAAACAGGAGACAGAGCAAGACGGCGTTGATTTAAGTGGGCACTTACCAGCTCTCTTGCACAAAATGGCTGAAAAGGGGCAAGATCCTGCCTGAGTGAGCTGTTTTGAGAACCCACAAAGCAGGAGGCTTCAGGGCATCGATGTGGAGGCAACTGGACAAAGGGATAAAAATCCCAAGGGAAAACCATGAGTTTCTCACCCCAGTGACTAGAAACAGCAGGCAGATAAAAAGCAAGAAGCCGCTGTGAACCTCCTGACTCCCACCAGCCACCAAGCAAGAGGGAGCATTCTTCAGGAATATGAGGGTTCTGGGGAAGGGTGGAGAGGGGTTTCCTTTCTGTGGGTTTGGTTGCCTGGAGATTTGGGGAGCACACCAGCCAGCTAAAGGTAGCACCAGGAAGAGGGGGGAGGTGAATCTGCTGAGGCAGCCTGATTTACCTAGCTGACCTGGAATAAAGAAACTTGGGCTGGGAAAGGGCAGAGCCAGGCAATTGACTAGTCCAGTGCTGAAAATTATCAAAATCCCAACTCCCCTAAGGGAGACAGGCAGTTGGAAGTGCTTAATAACCTTCCAAGGGCCTATTTAGGGTCCCCTGGGAGGAGTGGAAGGTCTGAAAGAGGATTGAGAGTCATTTCTCTGTGGTGAGTTTGAATACCAGGGTCTATTTGAATTTCAAAAGAGAATTTAACCTGACCAGGAGAGGCGAGGGGAGATCCAATCACACAGGCTATCTGGTCCTGCTGCCCTGGGAGAGAAAGCAATAAGAATAGTAAGGGGGCAGGGGGAAATGCATGTGGCTCAAGTGATTGGACATCCATCTACCATATAGGAGGACCCGGATTTGATCTCTGGGACCTCCTGGTAAAAAAAAGGTGAGGAGGCAAGCCAGGCCCACGCAGCAAGCCAGGCCCATGCAGCAAACAAAACAGCAAGATGATGACACAACAAAAAAAAAGAGAGACACGGGGGATAGTCAAGGTGAAACATGCCAGAAACAAGGAACTGAGGTGGCACAAGTGACAGGATGCCTCTATCCCACATCAGAGGTCCTTAGGATCGAATCCCAGTGAAGCCTGGAGGAGAAAAAT
Source organism: Tolypeutes matacus (assembly GCA_026826555.1). NCBI lineage: Eukaryota > Metazoa > Chordata > Mammalia > Cingulata > Chlamyphoridae > Tolypeutes > Tolypeutes matacus. The sequence continues at coordinate 44,516 of JAKSZT010054545.1, forward strand.
GAAAAGAGAAGAAAAGAAACAGACACATAAGATCACCCAGAGAATGGACACAAACAGCAAGCATGCAGGGGGAGAGAAAAAAAAAAAGGGGAGAGGGACAGAAAGCTCCTAGTCAGCAGGAATCTACAATGATCCACTGGGTTATGAAACAACCAGCCGATAAATTTAGGACAGGGAGAACATAGACATTATTTTTGTATTAGCATTTCTTGGGTCTTATTTTTCTTTAAAAAGTTTCCTTTTATTTAAATTTAACTTAGTTTACTTGCTAAAACTCGACTCAAAACCTGCAGAGAGCAGGCTGCAGGGTAATTGATTGATGAACACTGGTAGCCTGATAAGCAACTCAGGGGCCTAAGAGCGAAGGCTGTTTTTCCTAAGTTTTTGTTTGATTATTTGCTTGAGTGTTTGTGTGTGTTCTTTTTTTCCCCCTCTTTCTCTCCCAAACCCTGTTTTTTTTTTCTTTTTTAAATTAGATACTACTGTCTTGTTTCTTGTTTGCTGTGTTTCCCCCTTCCCTTTGTTTAACCTTTTTATGTGTGCCAATTTTGTTTACCTATGATAATTCTTTCCCTACCTTCATCTTCCTTTCTTCTGCTTTTTGTTTTGTTCTTACATTCCACCTCTCTTTGTTTCTCTCCAATCTTTCTTGTTTTTATTTCTATCTCCTCTATTCTGTAGTGTTTCTTCTTTTTAACTTCTTATTGTCTTTTCTCTTTCCCTCACTTCTTATCATTATGGCCTGTTAATTCATTTTAGATATTTTTCTCTTTGATTTTTCATTTCATTGTTTGTACCCCACTTTTTAATTCTTATTCCTCTGCACTTCTTACATGAGTTAATTATTCATTTTTTTTTTTAAGATTTTTTATTTATTTATTCATTTATCCCCCCCTTGCTGCTTGTGCTCGCTGGGTCAGCTAACCACGCCGTGTGGGCGGGCTTTGCCTTCACCAGGAGGTCCCGGGAACCGAACCCGGGGCCTCCCATATGGTAAACGGGAGCCCTACTGATTGAGCCACAGCCGCTTCCCTTATTCATTTTTGTAGATCTTATATGGTTCCTTTTCTACCTTTTACTATTATTATTACTATTATCCTTTGTCTCTTCTTTCCTCTTTCCCTTTCTCTCGCCCTAATCTTTTTCTTTCAAGGGAACATAGACAACAGCAAGGAAATAGAATAAGAGGAACAAAGTGTCAAAGAGAAAACTTACCACACAAACAAAAACAACTAAACAAAACCCTGGAGTACAGGGAGAAAATAATCAACTCAATAAACCCATCAAGATAAAGAGATGCCTAAACACCAACAAAAATTTATAAACCATACCAAGAAACAGGAAGACATAGCCCAGACCAGTGAACATACTAAAAACCAGGAGGAGATGCAAAACATGGAACAACTAATCAGAGCTGTCTGAACAAATATCATGAAGCAACTTGATGAAGTGAAGGAGGAGATTAAGGATATTAAGAAGACACTGGGAGAACATACTGAAGAAATTGTAAACATACATGAAAAGATAACGGATATGATGGTGATGAAAGGCATGATCCAAGAAATCAAAAATACACTGGAAGCACATAACAGCAGATTTGAGCAGATAGAAGAAAGAATTAGCGATGTGGAAGACAGTATTCCTGAAATCAAATAGACAGTGAAACAGATAGGTAAAAAGATTTTTAAAAATTCAACAGGGACTTAGGGATCTGAACTACAACACAAATTTCAGAAACACATGCATTATAGGTATCCCAGAGGGAGAAGAGAAGGGAAAAGAGACAATTTTGAAGGAAATAATAGCTGAAAACTTCCCAACCCTATTGAGGGAGATGGACATACATGTCCAGGAAGTGCAGCACACTCCAAACAGTATAAATCCCAACAGGCCTACACTGAGACACATACTTGTCAAATTGTCCAATGCCAAAGACAAAGAGAGAATACTGAAAGCAGCAAGAGAAAAAAGGTCCATCACATTCAAGGGAAGCTCATTAAGATTAAGTGCTGATCTCTCATCTGAAACCATGATGGCAGGCAAGAAGTCAGTGGTAGGACATAGTTAAGGTGCTAAAAGAAAAAACTTCCAGCCAAGAATTCTCTATTCAGAAACATTGGCATTCAAAATATTCACAGATAGACAGAATTTAAGAGATTATGCCAATAAGAAACCTGCTCTTCAAGAAATACTAAAGGGAGCTCTGCAGGTTGAAAGGAAAAAATGGGAGAGAGAGAGTTGGAGGAGAGTGTAAAAAAAAAAAATTTAAAGAGAAATAAGAATAATATGTGAGATACATAAACCAAAAGAAAATATGGCTTATGTAAGTGATTCCTTGGAGTAATAATACTGAATGTTAATGGATTAAACTTACTAGTCAAGAGACACAGATTGGCAGAATTTATAAGGAAATATGACCCATCTATATGTTGTCTACAAAAAACCCACCATAGACTCAGGGATTCAAGGAGGCTGAAAGTGAATGGCTGGAAAAGAATCTTACAAGCAAACAATAACCAAAAAAAGGGTGGGAGTAGCTATATTAATAACGGCAAAATAGTCTTTAAATGCAAAACTATTGTAAGAGCAAAGACGGACACTATATATTAGTAAAAGGGGGAATCTTTCAAGAAGAAAGAACAATCATAAACACTTATGCACTGAACCGGGGTGCCTCAAAATACATGAAGCAAACACTGGAAAGGGTAAGTGGAGAAATAGATGCCTCTACAATTATAATGGGAGATTTTAATACACCATTGTCACCATTAGAGAGAACATCTTGACAGAGAAACAGTAAAGAAACAAAGACTTTGAATATTACATTAGAGGATCTGGTCCTAATAGACATATACAGAACACTACACCCAAATACAGCGGGATATACTTTCTTCTTGAGTGCACTTGGATCATTCTCCCAGATAGACCACATGCTAGGCCACAGAACAACTCTCAATGAATTCAGAAAGACTGAAATTATACAAAGTAATTTCTCTGACTACAGTGGAACGAAGCTGGAAATCAGTAAGAGGCAGAGAGTCAGATTAGGCACATAGATATGGAAATTAAACAACACACTCTTAGACAAACAGTGGGTCAAGGAGGAAATCTCAAAAGAAATCAGTAACTACCTTGAAATGAATGAAATTGACAACACAACCTATGGGATGCAGCAAAAGCTGTACTGAGAGGGAAATCCATACCATAAACACATCTATCAAAAAGAAGAAAGAGCTAAAATCAAGACCTAACTGCACACCTAGAGGAATTAGAAAAAAGACCTACAAACTAACCCCAAAGGAAGAAGAAAGTAGGAAATAACAAAGATTACAGCAGAACTAATGAAAAAGAAAATAAAAAAGCATAGAAAAAATAAAACCAAAAGCCGGTACTTCAAGAAGATCAATAAAATTGACAAAACCTTAGCTAGACTAACATAGAAAAAAAGAACAGATGCAAATAAACAAAATAAGAAATGAGGAAGGGGATATCACCACTGACCCCACAGAAATAAAGAGTATCATAAGAGGATACTTTGAAAAATTACATGTCATCAAGAAGGATAATTTACAGGAAATGGACAAATTCCTAGAAACACACAAGCAGCCTGGAAAGATGAAAGAAGAAATTGATGAACTCAACAGACCAATCACAAGTAACGAGATTGAATTTGTCATCAAAAACCTCCCAACCAAGAAGAACCCAGGACCAGATGGCTTCACAGCTGAATTCTACCAAATATTCTGGAAAGAACTAACACCAATCCTGCTTAAACTCTTCCAAAAAATAGAAGTAGATGGAACATTGCCTAACTCATTCTGTGATGCCATCATTACTCTAATACCAAAGCCAAACAAAGATGCCACAAGAAAGTAAAATTAGAGACCAATCTAATGAACCTAGATGCTAAAATCCTCCACAAAATACTTGCTAATCATATCCAACAACACATCAAATGAATTATACATCGTGACAAGAGGGATTCATCTCTGGTATGCAAGTATGTTTCAACATAAGAAAATCAATCAACGTAATACACCACATAAACAGATCGAAGGAAAAAAAATCACATGATCATCTCTATAGATGCAGAAAAGGCATTCGACAAAATACAGCACCCTTTCCTGATTAAAACACAGCAAAGGATAGGAATAGAAGGAAATTTCCTCAACATGATAAAGGATATATATGAAAAACCCACAGCTACCATCATATACGATGGTGAAATCCTAAAAACTTTCCCTCTAAGATCGGGAACAAGAAAAGATGCATACCATCACCGCTCCTGTTTAACATTGTGTTATAAGTATTTGCTCGAGCACTTAGGCAAGAAAAATATATAAAAGGCATCCAAATTGGAAAGGAAGAAGTAAAATTTTCACTCTTTGCAGATGACATGATCCTATACATAGAAAGCCCTGAGAAATTTTCAACAAAGCTTCTAGAGATTATATGTGAGTTCAGTAAAGTCACAGGTTATAGGATCAATGCACAAAAATCAGTAGCATGTCTGTACACCAATAATGAGAAATCTGAGGAGGAAATCAAGAAAAAAATCTCATTTACAATAGCAACTAAAAGAATCAAATACTTAGGAATAAATTTAACTAAAGATATAAAGGATTTATACACAGAAAACTACACAACACTGTTAAAGGAAATCAACGAAGACTTAAATAAATGGAAGATTATGTCCTGTTCATGGATGGGAAGACTAAACATCATTAAGATGTCTGTCCTACCCAAACTGATCTACAGATTTAATGCAATTCTAATAAAAATCAACCCAGCATTTTTCACCGAATTAGAAAAACTAGCTATGAAATTTATTTGGAAGGGCAAGAGGCCCTGGATAGCCAAAGACATATTGAAAAAGAAAAATGAAATTGGAGGAATCACACTACCTATCTTTAAAACATACTACAAAGCTACAGTGGTCAAAAAGGCATGGTATTGGCACAAGAATAGCTATACCAACCAATGGAACCAAAATGAGAGTACTGATATAGATTTTCACATATACAATTATCTGATATTCAACAAGACCACCAAGACCAGTCAACTGGGATAGAGTAGCCGCTTCAACAAATGGTGCTTGGAGAACTGGATATCCGTATACAAAAGAATGAGACAGGAACACCATCTTGTACCTTACACAAAGATCAACTCAAGATGAATCAAAGATCCAAATATAAGAGCCAAGACCATAAAGACCTTGGAAGATAATTTTGGGAAGCATCTACAGGACCCTGTATTAGGAAATGGTTTCATGAACTTCACACCCAAAGCACAAGCAGTGAAAGAAATAATAGATAAATGGGACCTCTTCAAAATTAAAAAGTTTTGCACCTCAAAAGAGTTTGTCAAGAAAGTGAAAAGACAGCCTACCCAATGGGAGAAAATATTTGGTAACCATATATCTGACAGGAGCCTAATGTCTAACATATATAAAGAAATCCTATATCTCAAAAATAAAAAGACAAACAACCCATTTTTTTAAAAAGGGGGCAAGTGATTTGAACAGACACTTCCCCAAAGAAGAAATACAAATGTCAAAAAAGCACATGAAGCTCAACATCACTACCTATTAGGGAAATGCAAGTCAAAACTACAATGAGATACCTTCTTACACCCATTAGACTGGCAGCCATTAAAAAAAACAGAGGACTACAAGTGTTAGAGAGGATATGGAGGAATGGGAACCCTCATCCATTGCTGGTGGGAATGTAGAATGGACCAGCCATTGTGGAGGACAGTTTGACGGTTCCTCAAAATGTAACTATAGATCTGCCACATGATCCAGCAATTCCACTGCTGGGTATATACCCAGAAGAAGTGAAAGCAAGGACACGAACCGATATATGCACACCAACGTTCAGAGCAGCATTATTCACTATTGCCAAAAGTTGAAATCAACCCAAATGCCCATCAACAGATGAATAGATAAACAAAATGTGGTACATACATACAATGGAATATTACTCAGCTGTAAGAAGGAATACAGTACTTACACACGGGATAACGTGGATGAATCTCGAAGACCTTATGTTGAGTGAAGCAAGCCAGGCCCTGAAGGACAAATATTACATGACCTCTCTGATATGCATTAAGCAAATCAAGCAGACTCAGAGAGCCAGAATCTGGAAGATAGATTTACAGGAAATAGAAAGGGAGAAGAAGGTCCCTTGTGAGCCAACGCCCATATGGGTAAAATCTATGATAAGGTGCAAGTGAGTAGTTGTGCAGTATATGTATATGACAGGGGTGTAGTGATACTATTGGGTTAGGTGGTACAAGTTTGACAGGGAAGTAGAGGGGGGAGGGTGGGTTGGACAGTCCATGGAACTGGAGGTAGGTTTGTTGGAGATATCAGATGAACACTGGGGATTGGTGGATAAGAGAATGTGTGAGTGATCATTTTGTCATATCAGTGTGTGGAGACCCACAAAATGAGCAGGAAGGAGTTGTACTCCCATCCTGGGGAGGCCTGTTCTCAAAGGAAGGGTGTGTGTTTCTCGAGAGGATGTGTGGTTTTTAATAGCGGAGGACAGACCCATGTGTCAAGCCCTCAGTGTTATTGCAAGTAACTATGAATCTTGTCCTTCAAGGAGTGAAGCCTGGTGGTCACTGTGGGCCCCAAGAGAAGGGGGAGGGAGGAATAGAATAGATGGAAGAGGGGGTATTTAGGGGGCAATGGAAGTGTTCTGCATGATCTTGCACTGTTGGATACAGGCCATGTTAAATTTCAGCAAAAATTTATAAAAGTGTATGGTCTAAAATGTAAACCATAATGTAAACCATTGACCATGCTTAGTAGCTATGTTTCAGTTTTTGTACATCACTTGTAACAAATGTACCATCCATACATAAAAAGGTTATTAAAATGGGATGGGGAAAAGGCAGAGGATGTTGGGGATATGGGTATCCCCTGTATTCTGTATGTGACTTTACTATGACCTGAAACTTCTTTGAAGACAAAACAAAATAAAGTAAGACATGGGGAAGAAATGGAAGAAAATGCCACTGTACATATAGGACAACAGATATTACAGTGATGTAAGGCAAAATGTCAAAAAATTTTTTTAACATTTTTCATTATTTTTTAATATCTCAATTTTTTATTTTTTAATTTTAATTTAATTACCATTTTTCTAAATTATTATGGATTTTATTTCTTATGTTTAAACCTATCACTATTATTTCATTTTCCTATTAATTGTATTTGGCAATGTTCTTGGCTTCATTTTTGAAGAAGTTTTGGACCACAGAGGGTTACAACTGTGGCAGGAGAGGATCATTGGTGTGGGGTGTCAGTGATGGGGGATACATGAGAGAAAGTTCACCTGGGCATACATATAATGTATATAAATGTGTTGAAATGTTCATGGGGCCTTGTCACAGTGGGTAGAGATTCACACAATAACCAGAAGAGTATTGAATTCCCATCCTGGGGAGCTCTGCCACATTCTCTAATAGAGAATCCCATGAATACAGGATGATCCATTGATGGGCCCTTGATATTGATGACTATGCTTATGAGTCTTTGCTCTTGAAATTGTAACTTAGTCTAGTGTTGTAGGGTGCCTAGGAGTTACCTCCTGAGAGCCTCCACCTTGCTCAAATGCATTACCTTCCTTCCAGCATGGGACATGACTCCCAAGATGAGCCTGCCTGGCACTGAAGGATTACTACCAAGCACCAACTAGCAATACAACTGGAAAAGACCTTGAATAAAAGGGGGAAAAGGTCAAGACAAATGAACTTATATGACTAAGAGACTTCAAAGTGATTCAGGAGGCCATCCCAGAGGTAACGCTTATGCACGTCTCAGCAGGATCGCATAGACTGCCACAGTAGATATTACCCCCAAATAGTAGGCCTCCTGAGGGCTTTGTAGACACCCAGTTCCTATGGTCATGGCAGAGAGCTCTGGAGATTGGTGCCTTGCCAGTAGGCCCTACTTTGGAGTTTGTGCTCCTGAGTGTGACAGAGTTGGACTCAGTTGTGACTTCTCTACACATGCCTCATCTGTCCCTTCTATTTGAACCTATAGTTGGTAAGTGTACATCCAAGAGACTTGAATCTTTGGGCTGTTCAGGTGCCAACTGGGCCCTGAGCCTTAGCAGAGTTGCAACATTTACTCTCCAGTTCATTGGACTCACCCAGGACAACTAACAAGGAGGTGAGGATGGACAAGTACCATACCAAGGAACCAAGAGAGTCTCCAACTACAAGCAAGAGAGTCCCATCCATCAGCTGTGTGGGATCGAAGTCCCCTCTCAGCTAGAGGTGGAGTGGACATCATCATCCCAGAATCCTCAGGAATGGGGACTAAAATATGGACTAGAGTAGACTTACTGGTATTCTACTATAGATTTATTGTGATTCCAGCAATGGAAGAAATTATATCATTGATGTGAAGACAGTGGCCACTGGAGGTGCTGAAGGCAGGGAGAGGGAAAAACAGGTGTAATACGGGGGCATTTCTGGGACTTGGAATTGTCCTGAATGACATTGCAATGACAGATACAGGCCATTATATATCTTGCCATAACCTACAGAGTTGAGTGGGAGTGAGTATAAACTACAATGTAAACTATAATCCATGCTTAGTGGCAATGCTCCAACATGTGTTCATCAATTGCAATGAATGTACCACACTAAGGAAAGAAGATGTTAAAGTGGGGAAGAGTGGGAGGAGTGGGGAGTGGGGCATATGGGAATCCCTTATATTTTTTCATGTAACATTTTATGTAATCTAAGTGTCTTTTAGAAAAAATACATTAAAAAATGCATTTAAACATGGTATCAGAAGTGAAACAAGGTGATTAATTTCTATCTTTATATCATTAAGAGTAAGGCCATGTGCTAGCCCTGGAGCCAAACTGGAAACTTAAAATAATGGCTCCTCCTTTATGTTTTTCAAAGACATGCTTCTGTTCAGCTCAGTATCCTTTGAAGGTACCTCACCAGCAAAATAGGCAGTGTTGCTAAGCGACAGAAAAGTGATGATGGAGAAAGCCACCTCTCTGAAGCAACAGCTGACAAGAGAGCTGTTGCTAAACGTCATTTAACATGCATATAAAATGGAACCTTATGATCACCTGCAGTTGTGCCATGCCGTGCTATACCAATAAAGTTTTAAAAGTTGAATTAAAGGTAAGAAAGGGGATGAAATAGAGATCCTGACATGCTCAGATCCCTTTTCCCTAGGTGGCTCAGAGAGGACAGCCAGTTGCTGGTTCTTACATGCTTGTGCATTCTGAGGCATAAATTGCACATCAGTTACCATTATTGGAGCTTTGTGGCAAGGTGGCTTATTTCTGCCTATGTAGCAATTAAATATGCAAGGAAGTACGAGAACTTAGGGGATGCAGTAATACAAAAATATAACATTTGTTAACTTCTTGCCACAACCACCTCAAAACTCAGTGAGTGATAAAAAACAAAAAACAAACAAACAAACAAACAAAAAAACTTCACTCTACCTCATACCACATACAAAATTAACTTGAAATGCGTCATGGTCCTAAAATCATGATCTAAAACTACATATCACCTAGAAGAAATCACAGAAGAATATCTTTGTGATCTTAGGGTAGACAAATATTTCTTAAATCAGACACAGAAACATGAACCATAAAAGAAAATAATTGAACTGGATTTTATAAAAATTAGAAAGTAAAAAACTTCTGCTCTTTGCAAGACAATGGTAAGAAAATGAAAAGACAAGCCACATATTAGGAGGAAGTATTTGCGAAACATATATCCAGTAAGGGAATGGTATTCAGAATATATAAGTAACTCAAAAATAAGAAACTTAAAACTCCATAATAAGAAAACAATCCAATTTTTAAAATTGGCAAAGGACTTTAATAAACACTTCTATAAAGAAGATTAAAAAATTTAAATACAGGTGACAAATAGGAACATGAAAAGAATCCCAACATATCAGTCATTAAGGAAATGCAAATTAAAAACCACAAAGAGATGCCACTTCACACCTATTATAATGGCTGAGGAAACAGAAACAACAATAAAAACAAAACCCAGGAGTACTAAATGCTGCTGCTGCTGTGGAGGAGCTGAACCCTCCTGCTGGTGAAATGTGAAATGCTGCAGCCACTTTGGAAAACCGTTTGGAAGTTTTCATCTCAAAGACTTTATGTTGAGTTAAACAATCAAGAGAGTAAATACCATCTGATTCCATTTATATGATGTTCCAAAATGGGCAAAACTAATTTGTGACGATGGAAGTCAAACATGGTCGCCGCTTGTGTGGTGGGACACGAGTGGGTTTGACTGTAAAATGGGAACAAGGGACCTTTCTGGGTGGTGGAAATTTTCTCTGTCCTCCTGTGGATGACTGTTTCAAAGACAAATCCACATGGACTCATCATCAGTGCACTTAAGATCTGTGCACCACGTCTACCTCATTGTAAGTATCTTACACCTCAATGTAAAACAGAAGAAACCAAAAGTATACGTGAATTACAGAGTTCGTAGCACTGGTGTAAAAATGTTGCCTCTACTACCAAGCTTAATTCTTAGTTCATACTTCAGTGGCCTCAAACATTGCAGGAAACATGCAATGGTAGGGCACGTAGAGGAGTGCCTAACACTGTTCCCACACTCTGGACAGCACAGGTCTCTGGAAAAGATGACCCACCACCAGCACTTCTCCCCTCTGCCCATGCTTGAGTCATTTCTGCCTGGAAAACTCTTTGTTCTAAAAGTGCTAACATGAAAGTGGACCTCTTTGTCGCTGCAATGACCACCCCCAAACATCTTCCACATCAGAACTGATTACCTCAACTTTTGTGTCCTTGCAATAATTTTTTTCAATGTAATTTTCTCAGGCTAATGATTTTATGACACAGATTTCTTTTCATGCATGCCTCCTTCCTCAAAGGATTACAAAGGTCTGGAATTGTATCTGTTATGCATTTTATCCTCAGAGAAAGAGACATTGCCTGTGCACAAAAGCCTCTTTGCCTGGTTTTAAAGAACCATTTGTTTCCACCTCATCACTCAGAAGAGCACAGAAAACATCTGTCCCTGAGTTTATGAATCTACCCTTCATATTCCACAATGAGAGGTGACTGAGCTTCAATTTTCCAAATCTATTTACATTAGTTGTCCATAGTTTCATTTTTTCAGAGTAGGAGTCAACTAAGATTCTCTTTCTTCGACTTTACTGGAATCTTCCCAGTTCTTATTTTTGCTGTTACTGCTGTATATTAGACAATCTTCATCACTTGTTTGAACAGTAGCAATAGTCTTCTAATTGGTTTCTGGTTTCTGATTCATCCCCAATCCCTTTACCTTTCATTAAATTTACAAACCATTCTCAATACTACAAAGAATCTTTCTAAAATGACTCTCAAGCATGCTGGGCTAGGCAACCACCCTATGTATCCCACAGCAGACGTAAAACAACCTACCACATCACCAGGCTGTAGTTCATAGAAGGGAGTATGCTTTCTTCACTAGTCTATACATAGCATCTGGCATTGGGCTGATTCAGAGAAGGTGCTCGTAAGTTAAATAAGTGAATAAATAAAAAGGCTTTTTATTTTCCCGGTGCCATCACTCCTGCCTGTCACTTAGATCTTTACAGAGAAGTATTCCCAAATTACCTCTACATGGTTTAGGCTCTTCTTTATTCTATTTATATGCAAAGGTAGGTAGGTAGATAGATGGATGGATGGATGGATGGATGGATGGATGGATGGATGCATGCATGCATGCATAGATGATAGATACATAGATACATAGATATCTTTATTTATATATGCTACTCTCCATGTATTCATACATATGTCCACATTGATCTCAATGTTTCATTTGTTAGTAAACTATTTTATTAATTATTCCTTTGTGATTTCATATTTAAAGTATGTTCTTCCAAATATATTAAAACTTTTTTTTTGGTGAAAAGTTTACCTGTTGTCCCTTTTGTACACTCCTACACACATAACATACCCAGTAAAATATTTTACATAGGAATTACATACTACTGTAATATTTATCTTTAATAATTAGTCACTAACAAAGGCTTACCATGATTATAATTTAGTAAATTGATGTTTAAGTGGAGTGTAATTCACAAAATTGGATTTAAAACTCCACAAAGTACAAATTTACATCTAATTTATGCAGCTCTTCTAATCTCCAAGATGCCATCCCCTACACAACACAATATAAAACACACAAAATGGCATCTTTTCCCACAAGGATCGCATAATTTAAAGAAGAAAACAACCAACCATAATGTGACTTAATGGAAAGTATGTACATCTGAATGATATTCTTCATGTACATACTAGTGGATTGTTTGATGGCTGATTTAGCACAGAGCTTTAAATCCCATTGAGTGCAGATAACCATCTTTCTAGTCAATAACATGAAAATGGGATATGATGGGGTCAATCCTTTGAAAGAATCAGCTGTTATTATAACACTTCTGTTTCATGACACACCATTTATAATTCAAAACCAAACTTAAGAGGAGTAAAGAAATGTCTGTGAAGCAACCTGAGCAGTTATGGTGACATAACTGCAAAGCATAATGAAGAACACAGCACCTTCAGAAGAGGTGTTCTGAGATCTAATTTCAGGGGAAACTCAGCTCTTTCATTATCTTAGCGAAGCATGAGTAGCCCTTGCTGGAAAAGCCATGTTTCATCCGTCTTTATTTTTAAACATAATGATTTGGGTAGAGGGTATGCTAGTCAGAAGCTAATAGCTACAGAAGAAGTAAAAGGAGGAGCCATAGATATTGTGACTGTGAAAGAAATGTATGATATTCAATCCTTTTAAACATTTTTTTATTTATAAAGGAAACATTTCACAGTGTCTGTCAAACAGCACATAAACATTTGGAAACACAAATAACATGCATTTCCTTAAAAACAGACATAGATTTTCAATCAAATTATATGGCATTCATTCCACACAATTTTGTTTGGATTGCACCTCTTTTAGAGTTGCACGTTTGCTCTTATGTATTTTTACCCTCACATACACAAACACGCATCTTGAGAGAAACAGTCCCTGTGACTTTCTTCCCATCTTTTTATTTTGACATTCGGATTTCTTTATTTTTTTAATGTATTTTTAATTTTTTTAAAGATACTTAGATTACACAAAGGGTACACAAAAAATATAGGGATTCCCATATGCCCCACTCCCCACACCTCCCACACCCTTCCATATAAACAACATCCTTCATTAGTGTGGCACATTCGTTGCAATTGATAAACGCATCCTGGGGCATTGCCATTGAGCATGGACCATAGTTCACTTGTAGTTTACACTCTCTCCCCCACAATTCTGTAGGCTATGGGAAGATATATAATGCCATATATCTGTCATTGCAATGTCATTCAGGACGATTGCCAACTCCTGAAAAAGCCCCGCATTACAGCCTCCAGTGGCCACTGCCTCCACGACAATGCTGTAATTTCTTTCACTGCTAGAATCACAAGTCTGTTGTAGAATACCGGTAAGTCTACTTTAGTGCATAGTTCATTCCCCAATCCTGAGGATTCTGGGATGGTGATGTCCACTCCACCTCTAATGGAGAGGGGGCTTCGATCCCATACAGCCAATGGATGGGACTCTCTTGCTTGCAGTTGTCGACTCTCTTGTTTCCTTGGTGTGGTGGTTGTCCATCATCACCTCCTTGTTAGTTGTCCTGGGTGAGTCCAATGAACTGGAGAGCAGGTGTTGCAACTCCACTGAGGCTCAGGGCCCAGCTGGCACATGGACAGCCCAAAGATTCAAGTCTCTTGGACATACACCTACCAACTCCTACCAACATACACCTACCAACACCAAATATAGGTTCAAATAAAAGGGACAGATGAGCCATGTGTAGGGAAGCCATAACTGAGTGCAACTCAGTCAATCTCAGGAGCACAAACTCCAAAGTAGTGCTCAATGGCAAGGCACCAACCTCCGGAGCTATCTGCCCTGACCATAGGGCCTGGGTGTCTCCAGAGCCCTTGGGAGCCCCACTGTTTGAGGTTGTATCCACTTTGGCAGTCTATGAGATCCTGATATTTCGATTTCTTGATGCTTTCTAAAGTAGAAAATGTTTGTTTGGCTTTACCAAGAGAAACAAATGCCTAAGGTAAAAGAGCAGCTGACTGCTTTTCAGTAACCACTGGCAAGCATAGCTGGTTACCAAGCCTTCTCCATCTCAATATCCCTGGGCGAGAGATCCACATCTTTCAATAGCCCAATGCAACTCTTGCCTGGTGAGCATCTTTGAATGCTCTGATCTGGTTATTCTTTCTCAAAGTCAGAACTCCAGGATAAATGTAAGATTTAACCATTTCTGAATGTTATCACTCTATTGTTTCCTACAAATTCAGAAACATGGTCTTATTTAAAATAGTCTTTTATTCCAAGGATTGCTCTTCAGGAATGTGGAAGTGCACTGAGGGAGAAGAAAATGAGGTCAAACTAGGCTCAACTGTGCATAGCACTGAAACCGCAGAAGCAGGGTCAGAGCCGTGGATGTCAACCCTCCTTAGGTTATCTCCTGCCCAGAATCCCCATGAGCCTTAGCCCCCTTCTCTGCAGCCTCTGAGAGTTTACCTCCCCTACTGTCCATTCCAAACACAATGACTCAAGATCAATCCATACCAGAGGACAGGAGGGTATGAGCTCTTTGTGTTCCATGATTAGCTCTACCACTTTCTTACTGTGCAAGCAGGCAAATAACTTAATTTCTCTATGCCTCGGTGTCCTCGTTGACAAAATGAGGATACAAGTTGTACCTAGAGGAGTATAATGCAGTGTTGAAGGGCAAAGTGTTTGAAGCCAAAAGCTTGGCTTAAAATCCTGTTCCTAGTACTTAGTAGCTATGTGACCTTGAAAAGGCTCATTAATCTCAGTCTTAGGGGCTGGGATCACAAATACCATACAATGTGTTGGTTTAACAGCAGGAATTTACTGGCTCGCAGTGTCAGAGGCTAGAAGGCGTGCTTCCTCCCAGGATCAGTAGCCAGCAGTCCTTGGGCTGCTTGGCTTTGCCGTCAGATGTTGATGCCCTCTCCTTTTTCTTCTGGGTTCCCGCTGACTTCCAACATCCAGATCTTCTCCGTGGCTTTCTCGATGTTTGAATTTCTTCTGCTTATAAAGGACTCCAGTAATCCAGATTAAGCCCAACCTCATTTGGGTTGAGGCATAATTTAACTAAAATAACGTCTTCAAGAGATCTTATTTACATACCACCAGGAAGGCAGAACAAGATCAAAGCCATATCTAAACTGGGGCACATAATCCAATCCATTCCACCTCTCTGTGCTACAGGTTTTGGTCCCTTAATGTAAAGTGGATAATAACGAGCCTTATAGACTGGAGATACTGTGAATATTTTATTAAATACAAAAATCTTAAAAGTGATGCCAGTAATGTATGAAGTACTTGATAAATAGGACCCCTGCTTTACACCATATACAGAAATTAACTCTAAATGGATCCAGGACTTAAACATAAAAGCTAAAATCATAAAACTCCTAGAAGAAAACATCAGAGGGAACCTTTATAAGCTTGGATTTAGTAATGATTTCTTAATTATGACACCAAAGCATGTGCAAGGAAAGGAAAATAGATAAAATGAGGGCTTTTTAAAAGCATTTGCCTGTAGAAGCTACACCTCATTACCTCACCTTCCAATGGCTAGAATTCAGTCCCATGACTGCACCTAAACGGAAGGCGTGCTGGGAAGTGTAGACGGCTGCATTCTGTGAAAGAGGAGACAGCTGGATTTCAGAGAAGAGCTAGCAGTCCCTACCACAGGAAAGTGACCTTTTAAAAAAAAATTGCTACTTGATAGATGAAATAGCAAAATCATTACATTTAAGGTCAAATTTATCCAATCCATTCTCATATTCTTGTGAACTCAATGAGGTTATAATTTTGTTCTCAAGAAGCAATCAAAAAGAAGTCTAAACACTCATTCTAGGTTTCTAAGCATGCCTATTACAAACATGATACAATTTCCTGGGTAACAGGAATTGTGTGGTTCTAAGTTGAAAGTGTTCAAGCATTGACTGAATCACTACTGTCAGTTTACACTGTGTAAGCTATGCAATTTGACATAATATTTAATGTTATTTAATAACTCTGAGTTTCAGGTTCTTCACCTGCAGAATAGGAAAAATGCACCCAACTCTTTAAGGGTTTTTGGGAAGATTAAACATACCTAGAATATTATCTCATGTAGTAGACATTTTAAAAATGTTACTTTTCATCTACCTTTCTCTAAGCTCCTATAAGACCCTAATAGTCTAAGATTTGGTGTTAAAAGTTCTAAGAAAACTTACTTTCTCTTTTTCTCTCAGTATATGCTTTTCCAGAGAGGTCTTATTTTATCAGTATGCATAGCAATCATGTATACTTTCCTCCCTCTCTGAGTAACTAACTGGGTAATTCCTGGGAAGTGTAGACATGACCACACCTAAACGGAAGGCATGCTGGGAAGTGTTCTCACTCTGCACACTCCACAATGGCAGTTTCAACAATATCAATTCACTGGAGTCTTGCTGAGAGGTTGGTCGTGGCAGTCTGTGCCCAGCTCTTCTACTCTTAAAAAGGCCTCTGACTGGGAAGTAGGCAAGTGCTCATTTGAGTTTCTCATTGTTTGCAGACAGTTCCTCTCTTTCATTGATGCAGGAAGAGAAGAGCATATTAGCTTTCCATGCTACAGATTTCACCTGCTTCACCTCTCCTTCCAAGAGAAACGTCAGAAAGAAACCTTTGCTTTCCATTAAATGAGCTGACAGGAGCAAGGGTAATGAAATACAACCTCTAGTTAGACCAAGAAGGAAGATGATAATAGAAGTCTCTGGAAAAGTATCTGTACCATGTTTTATTTTGTTTTGTTTTATTTGGTTTCCCCAAATTCTTAATAGGCACATAAAATAAAGAATAATTGCATATAAATAATGGAAAATCAGCCTGGATCAGTGGTTTGAATCAGTGGTCCCCAAACATTGAAGGGCTTATCAAAGATTTAGGAAATTTCCTAACATGCAAATATCCACTCACCATTTCATACCTCCTGAATCACAATTTCTGAGCAATTGACCCTAGTTTAAGGAAAAGAAGTTGGTATTTTCTTTCATTCATCTTGTTAATTGACCCATATGAAATTGTCAATATGGGACCATTTTTTACCTAAAAACTGGTAATTTGGTATAGCTCAACCTAATATTTAACTAGGTCATATGTTCTAATCTGCAAATTCCCCTAGGTGGCTTTCTGAAAAATATGAATTCCCAGATCTTTGGACCCAAAAAATTAGAATTTTATAACAAGGAGATTCTATGTCTTTAATCATGCAGGAATCTAACCTTAGAAAGTATAAGTGCCTTTCCATTTGTAAAGCTGCAGAAATCTGCAGTAGGAGCTCTATAGCCGTGCCTCTATTTGTAAATAATGAAGAGGGAAGTATAACTTTTCCTACATTTGGAATTTGGAAGCAACTGCTTTCAAGACCTCTCATGTAGATTTTGACTTCTGGAAAATGAAACATTAGGGCGAAATTTAAAAATGAATTTTATGTTTATGTATTGGACCAAGGCACAATTTAGACTTTATCAAAGTTTTTTATATCCCACAGGAATTTGTGATCACAAACCTGAAGGAGCATATTCCACAATAGTTCTTAAAACTGCTCTTGGATTGGAATTAGATGTGAGAACAGGTCTGTTGCAGGGGAAGGGGGGCTGGGTAGAGTGTGGCCTGGCAACAACCCAGGAGAAACAGCTCAATAGTTACTTTATTCACCTTGTTACCAAGCTTTGACCTGTGCTTTTGTTCTCTGGTCTCCGCCAGCATTTCATTCCCCCTCCATGCCTTCTTACACACACACACACACTCACACATACACATTTGCAACCTGATACACTCTGTACATTTTGCTCTCTCTTTTAACTATTTCCCTTGGCCTCTGTTTGTCCCAATGCCTTTGGAATATCTCTAGACTAGAAATTAGTTTGCTTCAAACTGAAATTATTTGTTTAGTGAGCAGGCACAACTTGTGGTATACATGTCTGGAATATGGAATGCCTTTTCTTATCCAGTGATTGATAGCTTGTTTTCCAAATACCAACCCCCACCACTGACAGTGCTGAAAATGGCACGTTAGTAGACTTAACATGGCCAGTTAACATGCCTTCAAATGAAATCAGATCTACAGAAAATATTTTAGTCTCATCTGGAATAAAGAAGTTTAACTGAGAGTAAGTGACCCATCATATTCAGGGGCAGCTATGCTCAGTGTCCAGATGAAAGCCCTGTTATCTGAATGCTGGCAGAAGTTTTGTGGACAGACCAAGTGGCCTGAGGCTGTGAGAGTGGGTATGGGGGAATCTGTTCTTTTCATCTCTCTGTTTTCCAGATCCCATTGGCCTGGCACTGCTCCCGTTAGCCATCTAGGGATGGGGGACACCGAAGACTGAAATATGATTGCCAGGACTTCAGTGTTGGGGAGTTTGTGACCTTCCTATTGGGTGTTAATACTACTTCTCAAAAACAAACAAACAAAATTGGCTCTTTTTGTGCAGATTTTGTTTTGTTTTATTTTGGTTCAGAGCTACTCTGTTCTTTATTTTACTTTTATTTTTTATTTATTTGTTTTTATTTATTTATCTATTTATTTAAAAAGATATTGAGATTACATACAGGTTACATAAAAAACATAGGGGATTCCCATATGCCCGGCTCCCTAGCCTTCCCACACTTTCCCACATTAACAACATCCTTCATTAGTGTGCTATATTAGTTACAACTGATGAACACATTTTGGAGCATTGCCACTAAGCATGGATTATAGTTTACATTGTAGTTTATACTCTCTCCTGTACATTTTTGTAAGTTATTACAATATATATAATGGCCTGTATCTGTCATTGCAATGTCATTCAGGAAAATTCCCAAGTCCCCAAAATGCCCCCAAATTATTTTTCCCTCTCCCTCCCCACAGAACATCCAGTGGCCACTGCCTCCACATCAATGACAAAAGTTCTTCTAAAAAAGGGAAAAAAATACAAAAAATACAAAAAAAAGAAAAAAAATAAATAAAGAAACAAAAAAATAAAAACAACAAACAAAAAAAAAACAAAGAAAAGAAAAAAAATAAAAACTAAAAAAAAAAAAAAAAAGAAAAGAAAAAAAGTTCTTCTATTGCTAGAATCACAATAAGTCTATAGTAGAATAAAACTAAGTCTACTCCAGTCCATCTCATCCCCCAATCCTGAGGATTCTAGGATGGTGATGCCCACTCTGCCTCTAATTGAGAGGGGGCTTAGATCCCATGGGCAGATGGATGGGACTATCTTGCTTGCAGTTGCAGACTCTCTCTGTTCCTTGAGATGGTTGTTGTCCATCATCATCTTCTTGTTAGTTGTCCTGGGTGAGTCCAATGAACTGGAGAGTAGGTGTTGCAAATCTGTTGAGATTCAGGGCTTAACTGGTACATGGACAGCCCAAAGATTTAAGTCTCTTGGACATACTCCTATCAACTCTAGTACTAATATAGGTTCAAATAGAAGGAGTAGAAGAGCCATGTGTAGGGAAACCACAACCGTGTCCACCTATGTCACACTAGGAAGCATAAATTCCAAAATAGGACCTACAGGTAGGGCACCAAACTCCTGAGCTGTCTGCCTTGCCTATAGTGTCTGGATGTCTCCAGAGCCCTCAGGAGCCCTGCTATATGAGGCAATATTTACTTTGGCAGTCAATGAGAACCTGCTGAGACATGCATAAGCATAACCTCTGGTATGACCTCCTTACTCACTTTGAAGTCTCTCAGCCATATAAACTCCTTTGTCTTTACCCTTTCCCCTTTTTGGTCAAATTGTTTTTCCAGTTGCATTGCTGGTTGGTGCTTGGTAGTAATTCCTTGGTGCCAGAGAGGCTCATCTCTGGGACTCCTGTCCCACACCAGGGGGAAGGTAATGCATTTATATGCTGAGTTTGGCTTAGAGAAAGTCCACATTAGAGCAACAGGGAGGCTCCCAAGAGGTAACTCTTAGGCACCTATAGTACTAGGCTAAGTTTTAATTTCAAAAGTAAAGGTTCATAAGTACAGTCATCACTATTAAGGGCCTGTCAGTGGTCCATCCTCCTTCACTAGTCACTGCCCTTGTATGCAGGGGATTCTTGCTGTCCCATTAGAATGTGGCAGAGCACCCCAGGATGGAAATTTGATATTATTTTGGTTATTGTGTGAATCTCTACCCACTGTATCAATGCCCCATGAACACTTAAGCCCTTTTTTATATGCCTTATAGATATGCCCTAGGTGAACCTCCTCCCATGCACCCCACATCTCTGATACCCCACATCAATGATCTTCCCCTGCCACAGTTGTAGACTTCTGTGATCCCAAACTTCTTCAAAATTGAAGCTAACAAAATAACTGAATACAATTAATAGGAAAATGATATAATAATGATAATTTTTAAAATAATGAATAAAATACAAAATATTTTTAAGTTTGAAATAATAAAAAATATATAAAATTAAATAAAATTTTTTGACATTATGCCTTTCACCACTGTAAGATCTGTTGTCTTGTATGTACAATGACATTTTCTTCCATTTATCCCCTCAGTGTCTTTTTTTTTTTTTTTCATTTTGTCTTCAAAGAAGCTTTAGGAAACCAAAAAGTCATGTACAGAATATAGGTGATTCCCATATATCCAACATCCTTCCCCTTTTCCCTTATTAATGACATTTTAAATGTGGATGGTACATTTGTTGCAATTGATACATATATTGAAACATTGCTACTAACCATGGTCAATGATTTACATTATAGTTTATATTTTGAACTGTACACCTTTATAGATTTTGATGGTTTAATATGGTCTGTATTCATCATTGCAAGATCATGTATAGCAATTCCATCACCCCAAAAATGCCCCATGTTCCATCTATTCTATTCTTCCCTGCCCCTCCCCTCATGATCCATGGTAACTACCAAGATTAACTCACTGAAGGACAAGATTCATAGTTACTTGCCACAACACGGAGGGCTTGACATACTGGCCTGTCCTCCCCTGTTAGGCACTGCCCATGCTCTCAAGAGACTCCCGCCCCTCTGTCTGAGATCATAGCAGCCCTCCCCAGGATGGGGGTCCAACACCTTCCTGCTCATTATGTGAGTCTCCACCCCCTGATACAACACACCGTGACAAGATGAACACTACACACTCCCTGGAAGCCTGCCCCAGGTGCACCCTGTCCCGCACGCCCTGTACATCCAACACCTTAAACCAGTAACCTCCCCTGCCATATTTTCCAAAAGAACATTCCCAGCATTGTAGTTTCAACCACATACCTGCAAAGCCCCATAGTTCACCTGCTCCCTCACCCAAACCTCCCCTCATTTCCATGGGCAGTCCAACCCACCCTCCCCATCCTATCCCCCTCACAGACCAGCACTGCCCAGCCCAAAAGCATCACTGCACCACTGCTGTGCCCATCCACTGCACAGCTACACACTTCCACATTATCACAGATTTTGCCCATATAGGCACTGACTAAGAGCCTTCTCTCTTTCTGTCTCCTGTAAATCTATCTTCCAGATTTTAGCTCTCTGAGTCTGCTCAATTTGCTTAATTCACATCAGTGAGGTCATGTTATATTTGTCCTTCAGTGCCTGGCTTGCTTCACTCAATATAAGGTCCTCAAGATTCATCCATGTTATTCCATGTGTAGCCACTGGGCAATGTGATGTAATTATGAATTCCAAAAATATAATTGGATCATGCTTGTAAACTGATCTGTTAATCTGGGCATGATTAAGTTATGATTAGGGCGTTGACTGGGCCACGTCAGTAGGGCATTGAGCTCCACCCCTTGGTGGGGCGGGAATCGAATATAAAAGGCAAGGCAAAGGACAGAGGGAGCAGTTTTGAGTAGCAGTTTTGATGTTGGAATTTTGATGTTGGAGAGAAGGCCCCAGGAGAAGAGAATCAAGCCATTTGCCAGAGAGTCTACAGCTGGCCTTGTGGAGGAAACAGAGGAGCTAAGCCCAGAGAGAAATACAGTCCCAGGAAGAGAGGAACCCAAGAAGCCTGAACCCTGGCAAACGTTGGCAGCTGTTTGCTCCAACATGTGGCAATGGACTTTGGTGAGAGAAGAAACTTATGCTTTATGGCCTGGTAACTGTGGACTTCTACTCTAAATAAATACCCTTTATTAAGACCAACCCATTTCTGTATTTCGCATTAGCACCCCTTTGGCTGACCAATACACCATGTGTTAGCGCTGCATTCCTTCTTACAGCTGAGTAATATTCCATTGTGTGTATATACCACAATTTGTTTATCTATTCATCTGTTGATGGGTATTTGGGTTGATTCCAAGTTTTGGCAATAGTGAATAGTGCCACTATGAACATTGGTGTGCATATATCTGTTTGTGTCCCTGTTTTCTATTCTTCTGGGTATATACCCATCAGTGGAATTGCTAGGTCATATGGCAGTTCTATATTTAGCTTCCTGAGGAACCGCAATACTGTCCTCCACAGTGGCTGCACCATTCTACATTCCCACCAGCAGTGGATAAGTGTTCTCATTCCTCCACATCCTCCCCAACACTTGTAGTCCTCTGTTTTTTTTTTTTTTTTTTAATAGCTGCCAGTCTAATAGGTGAAAGATGATATCTCATTGTGGTTTTGATTTTTAGCTAATAGCTAGTGATGTTGAACATCTTTTCATGTGCTTTTCAGCCATTTGTATTTCTTCTTTGGAGAAGTGTCTTTTCAAATCACTTGCCCATTTTTTAAATGGGTTGTTTGTCTTTTTATATTTCAGGTGTAGGACTTCTTTATATATGCAGGATATTAGGCCCCTATCAGGAATATGGTTACCAAATATTTTCTCCCATTGAGTAGGCTGCCTTTTCACTTTTTTTACAAACTCCTTTGAAGTGCAAAAGTCTTTAATTTTGAGGAGGTCCCATATATCTATTTTTTTTCATTGCTCATGCTTTGGGTATATGGTTCATGAAAACATTTCCTAATACAAGACCCTGTAGATGCTTTTATTCCAAGATCTTTATGGTCTTGGCTCTTATATTTATGTCTTTGATCCATCTTGAGTTAATTTTTGAATAAGGTGTGACGTGGTATCCCTCTCTTATTCTTTTGGATATGAATATCCTGTTCTCCAAGCACTATTTGTTGAAGAGGCCATTCTCTCCCAGTTGAGTGGACTTGCTGGCCATGCTGCAGATCAGTTGACTGTATATGTGGAGATTTATATTTGAATTCTCAATTCATTTCCATTGGTCAATATGTCTATCCTTGTGCCACTACCATGCAGTTTTGACCACTGTAGCTTTGTAGTATGTTTTAAAATCAGGTAGTGTGATTCCAGTAATTTCATTTTTCTTTTTCAATATGTCTTTGGCTATTTGGGGCCTCTTGCCCTTCCAAATAAATTTCATAGTTAGTTTTTCCAATTCAGTAAAAAATGCTGTGGTAATTTTTATTGGGATTGCATTGAAACTGTAAATCAGTTTGGGTAGGATAGACATCTTAATGATGTTTAGTCTTCCTATCTATGAACAGGGACTATTCTTTCATCTCTTTAGGTCTTCTTTGATTTCCTTTACAAGGTTATGTAGTTATCTGCATATAAGTCATTAACATCTTTACTTAAATTTATTCCTAAGTATTTGATTCTTTTAATTGCTATTGTAAATGGTATTTTTTTTTCTTGATTTCCCCCTCAGTTTGCTCAATATTGTGGTACAGACTTGCTACTGATTTTTGCACATTGTCTTATAACCTGCCACTTTACTGAACTCATTTATAAGCTCTAGAAGCTTGGGTGTAGATTTTTCAGGGTTTCTATGTATAGGATCCTGTCATCTGCAAATAGTGAAATTTTTATTTCTCCCTTTCCAATTTGGATGACTTTTATATAATTTTCTTGCCTAAGTGCTTGAGCAAGTACTTCTAGCACAATGTTAAATAAGAGTGATGAATGTTGGCATCCTTGTCTTGTTCCAGATCTTACAGGGAAATCTTATAAGAATTCACCATGGAATATGATGTTAGCTGTCGGTTTTTCATATACACCCTTTATTCTATTGAGGAAGTCTCCTTCTAGTCCTATCTTTTGAAGTGTTTTTATCAGGAAAGGGTGCTGTATTTTGTCTGTTTTTTTCTGCATTTATAGAGACAATCATGTGATTTTTTCTTTCTAACTAATTATGTGGCATATTACATTGATTGATTTTCTTATGTTGAACCATCTTTGCATGCCAGGGATGAAACTAACTTGGTCATGGTGTATAATTCATTTGATGTGTTGTTGAATATGATTAGCATGTATTTTGTTGAGGATTTTAGCATCTAAGTTAATTAGAGAGATTGGTCTATAGTTTTCCTTTCTTGTGACATCTTTGTTTGACTTTAGTATTAGGGTGATGTTGGCATCATAGAATGAGTTAGGCAATGTTCTCTCCACTTCTGGTTTTTGGAAGAGTTTAAGCAGGATTAGTTGTTAGTTCTTTCCAGAATGTTTGGTAGAATTCACCTGAGAAGTCTTCTGGTCTGGGCTCTTCTTAGTTGAGAAGTTTTTGATGACCAATTCTATCTCATTACTTGTGATTGGTCTGTTGAGTTCATCAATTTCTTCTTCCATCAGTGTAGGTTGCTTGTGTGTTTCTAGGAATTTGTCCATTTCCTCTAAGTTATCCATCTTGTTGGCATACAATTTTTCAAAGTATCCTCTTATGATCTCTTTATTTCTGTAGGGTCAGTGATGATATCCCCTTCCTCGTTTCTTATTTTATGTATTTGCATCTTCTCTCTTTTTTTCTTTGTTAGTCTAACTAAGGGTTGTAAATTTTATTAACTTTCTCAAAAAACAAGATTTTGTTTTTGTTTATTTTTCTAGTGCTTTCATATTTTCAATTTCATTAAGCTGTGCTCTAATTTTGTGATTTCCATCTTTCTACTTGTTTTAGGGTTAGTTAGTTATTCTTTTTCTAATTCCTCCAGCTGTGCAATTAAGTCTTTGATTTGAACACTTTCTTCTTTTTTATTATAGGCATTTATGGCTATGAACTTCCCTCTCAGTACAGCTTTTGGTGCATCCCATAGGTTTTGATACATTATGTTTTCATTTTCATTCATTTCAAGATAGTTACTGATTTCTTTTGCGATTTTCTCCTTGATCCACTGTTTGTCTAAGAGTTTGTTAACTTCGTATCTTTGTGCCTAATCTGGTTCTCTGCCCTTTATTAATTTCCAGCTTCATTCCACTGTAGTCAGAGAAATTACTTTGTATAATTTCAATCCTTCTGAATACATTGAGAGTTGTTCTATGGCCTAGCATGTGGTCTATCCTGGAAAATGTTCCATGTGCACTCGAGAAGAATATATATCCCTCTGTATTTAGGTGTAATATTCTGTATATATCTATTAGGTTCAGATCCTCTAATGTATTATTCAAGATCTTTGTTTCTTTATTGATTCTCTGTCAAGATGTTCTGTCTAATGGTGATAATAGTGTATTAAAGTCCCCCAGTATAATTGCAGAGGCATCCATTTCTCTAATTAGTTTTTCCAACATTTGCCTTATGTATTTTGAGGTGCCCTGGTTAAATTCATAAATGTTTATGATTGTTCGTTCTTCTTGATAGGTTATCCCTTTTATTAATATATAGTGGCTTTTTTTGTCTCTTACAATATTTTGCATTTAAAGTCTATTTTGTCCAATATTAGTATAGCTCCTCCCACCCTTTTTTTTTTTTATTATTGTATGCATGTAAAATTGTTTTCCAAGCATTCACTTTGAGGCTTCTTGCATCCCTGGGTCTAAGGTGGATTTCTTGTAGACAGCATATAGATGGGTCATATTTCCTTATCCATTCTGCCAATCTGTGTTTCTTGATTGGAAAGTTTAAATCATTAGCATTTAATCTTATTACTGTCAAGAAATTACTTATGGGGGACGGATGTGGCTCAAAAGGTTGGGTGTCTGTCTCCCATATGGAGGGACCCCGGTTCGATCCCCAGGACCTCCAGGTAAAAAATAAATAAATAAATAAAAATACAAAAAAAAAAAAAGAAAGAAAGAAAATGGAATTTAAAAAAAAAAAAGAAATTACTTATATTAGCCATATTTTCTTTCGGTTTATGTGTGTCACATATTGTTTTTATTTCTCTTTTTTAAAAATTTTTTCTTACACTCTCCTCCAACTCTCTGTCTTCTTTTTTCCTTTCAACCTGCAGAACTCCCTTTAGTATTTCTTGAAGGGCAGGTTTCTTATTTGGCAATCTCACTTAATATTGGTTTATCTGTGAATATATTGAATTCTCCCTCAGTTTTGAATGCCAGGTTTTCTGGATAGAGAATTCTTAGCTGGAAGTTTTTTCTTTTAGCAGCTTAACCATGTCCTACCACTGCTTTCTTGCCTCCATGGTTTCAGATGAGAAATCAGCACTTAATCTTATCAAGCTTCCCTTGTATGTGGTGGACCTCTTTCCTCTTGCTGCTTTTAGTATTCTCTCTTTGTCTTGAGCATTGGACAGTTTGACAAGTGTATGTCTTCATGTGGTCCTGTTGGGATGTATACTGTTTGGAGTGCACTGCGCTTCCTGGACATGTACATACATGTCCCTCAATAGGCTTGGTAAATTTTCAGCCATTATTTCCTCCCACACACCTTCTGTCCCCTTTCCCTTCTCTTCTCCCTCTGGGATGCCTATAATGTATATGTTTGTGCAATTCGTGTTGTCATTCAAACCCCCAAGTCCCTGCTGGATTTTTTCTATCCTTTTATCTATCTGTCCTACTATCTGTTTGATTTCAGATATACTATCTTCCACATCGCTAATTCTTTCCTCTGTTCAAATCTGCTGTTATGTGCTTCCAGTGTATTTTTGATTTCTTGGGTTGTGCCTTTCATCACCATCATATCTGTTATCTTTTTATGTATGTTTACAATTTCTTCAGTATGTTCTCCCAGTGTCTTCTTAATATCCTTAATCTCCTCCTTCACTTCATCAAGTTGCTTCATGATATTTGTTTGGACAGCTCTGATTAGTTGTTCGATGTTCTGCATCTCCTCCTGGTTTTTAGTATGTTCATTGGTCTGGGCCGTGTCTTCCTGTTTCTTAATATGGTTTATAAATTTTTGTTGGTGTTTAGGCATCTCTTTATCTTGATGGATTTATTGAGTCGATTATTTTCTCCCTGTACTCCAGGGTTTTGTTTAGTTGTTGTTTTTGTTTATGTGGTAAGTTTTCTCTTTGACACTTTGTTCCTCTTATTCTATTTCCTTGTTGTTGTCTATGTTCCCTTGAAAGAAAAAGATTAGGGCTAGAGAAAGGGAAAGAGGTAAGAAGAGCAAAGGATAATAATAATAATAATAATAATAATAATAATAATAGTAAAAGGTAGAAGAGGAACCATATAAGACCTACGAAAATGAAGAATCATCACGAGTAAGAAGTACAATAAGAATAAAAAAGTGGAATAGAAACAATGTAATGAGAATCAAAATAGAGAAAAACATATAGAATGAATTAACAGGCCAGAATGATGAGAAAAGAAGGGAAAAAAAGTAAAATAAGTAAAAAAAGAAGAAAACAGAGAAAAAGAGAGAGAAACATAAAACAAGAAAAATTTGAAGACCAAAGAAAAAGAGGTGGAATAAAAGAACAACAACAGAAAGCTGAAGATATTAAAATGAAGGAAAGAAAGAAAATGGCATAGGTAGAAAAAAAATCAGTAAAAGAAAAAAAAAAGGAAGCAAAGAAAGGGGAAACACAACAAATAAGAAACAAGACAGCAGCAACTAGTAAAAAGAAAAGGAGAAAGAAAGAAAAACAAAACCAAACAAAAAACAAAACAAAACAAGGAAAAACAGCCTTGCCTCTTAGGCCCCTAAGGAGCTTCTCAGGCTGCCGGTATTCATTAATCAATCACCCTGCAACCTGCCCTCTGCAGGTTTTGAACCTGGTTTTAGCAAGTACAATAAGGGTGGAAAAAGGAACTTTAAAAATAATAATAATAAGAGACCCAAGAAAAGATAATACAAAAAGAATGTCTATATGTTCCCAGTCATAAAGTATAATATCAGCTGGATGCCTGATAACCCAGTGGATCACTTCTCTAAGAAGAGCCAGGAATCAAACCAGTGATCTCATATGTGCAAGGCAGGATTTCCTCCACTGAGCTAAACTGTCTCCTTAGGTTAGTTAGCCTTTCAGAAAGCTATCTGCTCTCTTTCACCCTGGCAGGTTAGATTCCTAGCAGTTATCCAGAGTCCTGCTGATTAGGCACTTGTCTGCCCCTGTCCCCTCTCTAATCTAGTTTCTCTCTTTACCCTGGTGGCTGCGTGTGACAGCCTGCTTGAGGAGATCCCCCCTCCTCTCTCCCCGTCAGGTTGTCGTCCCTTCTGAGATTCAAAGGGGGCTCAGCTGGCCAAATTTACCACAAAGAAACCACTCTCCACCCTCCCAGACCCCTCTTCCTCCCAGGGAAAGCCCCCTCAACTCTGTTCGGAGCAGTGAGCCAGGGCCTCTACCTAGGCTATTGCCCTGAGGGTAGGGTATATGTGCTGCTTCCAGACACAGGGGCAAGCAACTCAGTTTTCCTTTGGCTTCTTCATCTTTCCAGTATGCTCCTAGATGACTCAGAGCACCTTCCCATTCTGTATATATCCAAAGCAGCTCCTTCAGATAAGTCACTCCTTTGTTGTGAGAGAGTCAGACTGCCTACCCACCTCAGTGCCACTTTCCAGGAACTCCTTTTATTTTTTTAAACAACTTTATTTCAAATTCACAAAGACAAAAATAACAGAAAAGGGCAGCTCAACAAGTTATGGAAACATTACTCTTAAAAGTTCTTTTTCAGGCACTTTTATCATCTAATTGCAACTACTAACTCAGTTGTTCCTCAAGTGTTCAGAAAGATGCACAGATAAACACGGATTAATTAAATAACATAGTCAAAGTCTCCTTATTATGAAAAAAAGAGAAAAAAATGCTTAATCATATTCATATCTCACAAAACCAAACCCCAAATTCTTTTTTTTACCTTTAGAATTAATATAGCATCAACTTTGCTTTTGCTGCAAAAACATTACAATGTTAGTTGTTAACTAAGTCCATAAATTACATTAGTTATATTTTACCACTTATCACCACATTCTTAACACTCTGTAGTAGAATAACATTACTGTATTTATATTATTAACCACAATCCTAATCTACTTCCAAAATCATTGTTATGCATTCCCAATATTATCTTCCAGCTGTCCTCCAACTAACATCAATCTTCCTAGACTACTCATTTCAGCCACAGTCACGTCTAGCAATCAACAGTGCTTGTTAAATTCATTATAATGTGTTACCATGAAGTCCAACTCTTACCACATATTTACATTTGTCCTATTAAACATTCTACAAATATCCAACATTGTCTCCCCCTTCTCATCCCACATTCCATCTCCCACCAACCTACACTTCATAGTCCAACTCTGTAAGTCTACTCATTATATTTAATTCATATCAGTGAGACAATAAATATAATATTCATCCTTTTGTGTTTGGCTTATTTCACTCAACATAACAGCCTCAGATTTCCTCCATGTGGTCATGTGCTTCCCCAATAGCTTAGTAATATTCCATCATATGAATATCCCACATCTTGTTTATTCATTCATTACCTGAGGGACTCTTAGGTTATTTCCATCTTTTAGCAATTGTGTACAGTGCCACTATCAACATCAGTGTGCAAATATCTGTTTGTGTCCTTGATTTCAGTCCTTCTGGATATATTCCTAGTAGCAGATTTGCTGGATCATATTGCAGTTCTGTATTTAGTTTCCTGAGGAACCACCAGATCATCTTCCACAGAGGTTGCACCATTTTACATTCCCACCAACAGTGAAGTAGTGTTTCTATTTCTCCACATCCTGTTCAGCACTTTTATTTTTCTGTTCTTTTAATAATGGCCATTCTATGGTGTGAGATGATACCTCATTATAGTTTTGATCTGCATTTCCCTAATAGCTAGTGATGTTGAAGAGAATATGCAAATAAATAAAATTAGAAATGAGAAGAGTGACATTACCACTGACCCAGCAGAAATAAAAGAGGTCATAAGAGGACACTATGAACAACTGTAAGCCAACAAATTAGACAACATTGATGAAATGGACAAATTTCTGGAAGCACATGAACAAACCATTCTGACCCTAGAAGAATAGAAGACCTCAACAAATGAATCACAAGTAAAGGAATTGAAACAGTCATCAAAAACCTCCCCCAAATGAAAAATTCTGGACCAGATAACCTCACAGGTGAATTCTACCAATCATTCAAAGGAAATCTAATACCAATCTTGCTCAAATTCCTCCAAAAAAACTGAACAGGAACGAATGCTACCAAACTCATTCTATGAATCTAACATCACCCTAATACTAAAGCCAAATAAAGATATTAAGAAAAATGAAAATTACAGACCAATTTCTTTAAGAATATGCATGCAAAAATCCTCAACAAAATATTTGCTAACCAAATCCAAAAACACATTTAAAAAATTATACATCATGATCAAGAGGGCTTTATATCAGGTATGCAAGGGTGGTTCAAAATAAGAAAATCAATCAGTATAATACACATTAATAAATTGAAGAAGAAAAGTCACATGAACATTTTAATTGCTGCAGAAAAGGTGACAAAATAGATAAAAAACACTCTGAAAGATAGGAATAGAAGGAAGCTTTCTCAATATAAAATGCATATATTAAAAACATTGTACTTAATTGTGAAAGACTGAAAGCTTTCCCACTGAGATCAGGAAGAAGACAAGGATGCCCACTGTCACCACTTTATTCATTATTGTTCTAGAGCAATTAGATAAGAAAAAGAAATAGAAGCCACCCAAATAGGAAAGAAAGAAATAAATTTTCATTATTCACTGATGATATGATTCTATACTTAGAATATCCCAAAAAATCCACAACAAAATTATTGTGTCAATTTCAGCAATGTAGTGGGATACAAGATTAATATGCAAAAATCAATGGTATTTCTATACACTACTATTGAGCAATCTGAGGAGGAAGTCAGAAAAAATTCCATTTACAGTAGTAACTAAAAGAATCAAATATTTAGGAATAAATTTAACCAAGGACATAACGGACCTATATTCGGAAAACTATAAAACATTGCTAAAAGAAACCAATGGTGATCTAAATAAATGGAAGGATATTCTGTGTTCATGGGTTGGGAGACTAAATATCGTTAGGATGTCAATTCTATCCAAACTGATCTACAGATTTAATGCAATCCTGATAAAAATTCCAATGTGCTTCTTTGTAGACTTGGAAAAGCCAATTATCAAATTTATCTGGAAGGGTAAGGGTTCCCGAATAGCCAAAAATATCTTTAAAAAGAAGAATGAATTTGGAGGACTCTTACTTCCAGACTTTAATGCCTATCATCTAGCTACAGTGATAAAAACAGCCTGGTACAGCAACAAGATAGATAGATTGACCAACAGAGTTGAATCAAGAGTACAGATATAGAGCCTCATATCTATGGTCAGGTGAATTTTGACAAGGCTATCAAACCCACTTAGATGGGTCAGAACAGCCTATTCAATAAGTGGTGTTGGGAAAAATGGATCTCCATATCTAAAAGAAAGAAAGAGAATCCTTATCTCACACCTTATACAAAATTAATTTAAAATATATCAAGACCCTAAAAACAAAGACTAGAACCATAAAACTCTTAGAAGAAAATGTAGGGAAACATCTTCAAGATCTTGTGCTTGGTGGTGATTTTTTGGACCTTACACCCAAAGCATGAGCAACAAGAGAAAAACTGGATAAATGGAACTGCTTCAAAATTAAATACTTCTGTTCTTCAAAAGAATTTTTCAAGAAAGAAAAAGGCAGCCTACTCATTGGAAAAGAAAAAATCTTTGGATACCATGTATCTGATAAAGGATTGATCTCCATGTTATTTAAAGAGATCATACAGCTTAACAACCAAATGACAAGCAACCCTGTTAAAAAATGGGCAAAATAATTGAACAGACATTTTTCCAAAGTGGAAATACAAATAGCTAAAAGACTCATGAAAAGATGTGCAGCTGTGTTTAAATGCTGGCTTTGTTGAAGAGGCTTTAGTTGTTCTTTGAATACTGTATGGGTGGGGCTGGGGGTTTACAACCTACTTCCCAGGTATAGCCTCACCTTCCTCTTACCCAGTGTGTCACCCACCTCCACAGCTTCTTCCTCCTGGATCCTCATGCTCTAATAGGCAGTGTTCTAATGATGCCTTCAAAATGGCTTAATCTTGACTACCTAAACAGAAATATTCTCCACCCACTGTTAACGCTGCTACCTTTGCCAGTCTAGGTGATGGGAATGCAAGTTACTCCCAGACACTATCTCAGTAACTTTGCTAAAATCTTCCCTATTTTTCCCATACCTCAGCAGCATCATGAGTGTATGCCAGCTTTGTGGCTTCACAATGTTCAAATTGAAGTTTAACCTGAGTTGTTTCAATACTTAGAATAGGTGAGAGAGCCTAGGTCAGTTCATTTCATGTGTCAATTTGACTAGGCCATATTATTCAGTTATTCAATTAAATACTCATCTAGCTGTCACTATAAAGGTATTTTGTAGATGTGGTTAACTTCTACAGTCAGTTGACTTTAAGTAAAGCAGATTATCCTCAATAATCTGAGTGAGCTCATCCAATCAGTTGAAGGGCCTTGAGAGCAAAAACTGAGGTTTCACCGAGGAAGAGGGAATTCTGCTTGGGGACGGTAGCATCAGCTCCTGCCCAACAGTTTCCATCCTGCTGGCTTGCTCTACAAATTCCAGACCCCACAATCACACAAGTCAATTCCTTGTGATAAATCTGTTAATGTACGTATGTATGTATATGAAATATATATAATAAATTATACACACACATATATTCTACTGTTTCCTTTTTCCTTCTATAACTCTGACTGATAAGGAGCCCCACTTGCTTAGAAGAGGAAACAAATGAAATGCCATTTTTTTCTCAGTCCTAAGGAGACTAGCAAGAAAGGGATAGTTTCAACCTAAAAATAAAGATTCTAATCTCTCCAAGAAGACAAATATTCCCCCTGGCCTTCTGATGATCCCTCTTTTGGGAAGTCTAGAAGAACATGGTTAGAGAAAAGATATTTTCATGCAGCTTCTTTGCTACTTTGCAGCGGACACCCTAGCAATCCAGAGAACATTTTGAAATTAATATATAAAGCAAATGACAGTTTTTTTCTTCTTTGCCTCTGTAGAATAATTGTGATGCTGGCTCTTAATCAAATTGAGTCATTATCAAGAAAGGACATAAGAACCCAAGTATTGATATGCTAGTTATCACCATGGAAACTTACTAGGTTTCCACATTTGCCCCTTTCCATATTTCCTATCTTGTCAAAGGCACTAAAATCCACACAGTCCATAAGCCAGACAGAAGCTTCTCTGTGCCCCCAAAATTCATAGTTCTTGAGACCAAGGCTAATTCAAATGCATCAGATATATTATTACTTGTGAGCCCAGTGCAATCTTAATTCTTATTGTAGTATTGAGCAATTATAAAGGGGCAGGTGTCATGCACACCAAAAAGATTTTATTGCTGAATAAGACATGTTTGGACTCTGACCCCTTAGAACTTAAATACTGAGGAAGACAGAAGGAAATACAGTTGTACTGAGGGCTATAAACAAGAGGAGCAGGTGTTAGGGGACATATGAGTGGCACTAACTTAGTCTAGGGGTGTGGCAGAGCTTCCCTGAGAAGTGGTATTTGATCTGTGACTGGAGGGATTCATGAAGTCAGCAGGTCAGGAAGACTGAGGAAAGAGATTCTGAACTGCTGGGCAGCCAAGGCTGTGGCCCATTAACGGAAAGAAAGCCAATGAGATGAGGACAAGTGTAAGGTGGAGAATGAGAAGCCGGAGGAGTGGGACGAAAATCATGCTTTGGAGGACTTTTATCTTGTGGGAAAAACGAAGTCATGTAAAAGGAGGTTTTAGAATAGAGCTAATTTTATACACACTTCTCCCCAGCTTCTAAGAGCATGTGTAGCTGAAGGAGGACACTGACTGTAGAGCATGGGGCACACCAACGCAGAGCGCAAGCCTTGGAGAACTCCAAAGGAGCAGCTGGGAGGGGCAGTGGAGCTACAAGAAGACAACGTTCCCAGAAGGAAGACGTGGTCAACTGTGTCAAATGCGCTAAGTAAAGGTGAGGAAGAGCAGTGGCCACCAACTTTGCTGACGTCAAGGTCCTTGGTGGTCTAGGGAAGAATAGCCTCCCTGAGTGGTGACTGGAGTGAGCTGACCTAACTAGAGTGTGGAAGTAGAGACCATGGTAATGGGCTCAAGAAGTCTTTCTGTGAACATGGAATGGGAAAATGAAGCAAGAGCAGAGAGATTATAAGGGAGAGCTTTTCCACCCAAAAGGGGATTAAAAACACATTTGTAAATTCATGCAATGATCTAATAATAATAAAAAATAAGATAGCTAACATTTATTGACCACAGCCTACGCCCTAGGCACTGTTCTAAGAATTTAACAGGCATTAATTACTGTCACCCTAATTGCATCTTATGTGTACATATTATAATTAGGCTCATTTTTATAGATGGAAAAACTGAAACTTCGAGAAGTTCAGTTTGTTACTCTACAAAGCTAGAAATTCAGTTAATTGTTCTAGAAGTAGTGGAGGCAATGGTAAACCAAGGCAGGCTATCTCCAGAGCCCATCATGAGCCACAGTGTTATTTACACTTTTGTAGAAAAGGGAAAGAAAATGATAACTCAAGGGAAAGGAGAGAGAGCCTAGTCATTGATGGAAGATTTAATAAATTGCAAATATTTATAAATGTGTAAAGGATTCAGAGCATCAGTAGTGAAGTTGTCCTTTGAAACAAGCAAAGTTTTTATATTTTATAGAAACCCAAGAGATAGCAGAGACAGTATGTAGAAGAGCAGGTAGGAGATAGAATGAGAGCAAAATGAGGAAGTTATTATTTATTTTCTCAAAGAAATACAAACTAAGGTCATGAGTGAAGAGGGAGAAGAGAAGGCAACATTAGGGAGAAGAGAGAAGAAGAAAATGACATTATTGCTGACTTAAAAATAACTGTTAACTACAATATCTTGTTCAACTTAGAAAATATATAGATAAAAATAAAAGAAAAATTTCTAAGCGAACTATACAGAGAAATACACTACTAATTTTCAGTCTTCTTCCTATGTGTTTTATATAATTGGATGATGCATATTATTTTTGTAACTTGCCTTTCTATTTAACAATAATTGTGACTAATTGTTCTTCCATTAAGTATTCTTCTACAGCATCACTAACCCTGAAGGTGTTCCATTGTATGGATATACAACACATTATTCAACTAATGCAATAGTTCTGGACATTTAAACTTTTTTCCAGTCTTTTGCTATGAGAAACAGTGAACATCCTTATAGTAATGATCATTTATAAGAGTGGGAAAGAAAACATACTTAGAAAGGTGTAGTAGAATTTTGTGACCAAATAAAGTGTGTATTTAAGACCTGATCATGAATTTAAAACAAATAGCATGTAAGAAGTTTTGAACTTTTCTTGAGCAATACTCAGCTGCTGAGGATATGCAAAGAGTAGGCAGATAATTGTGTTTAATTCGAATTACAATTTAGTCAGATGAGGATAATGAAGAAAGAGAGGGCTTAAAATGAAATGAAGTTATTTTAATAATAGACCATAGAATCTAAGTTGAATAAAGAAGGAAATGAATTCAACTGTTGGATAGGAAAAAAGAATGCAAGGGTCAAGTTGGTGAAAGTCTTAATAAGGCAGAACAGCCAGAGAAGGGGATATTAAAGAATTGAGTTAGAAGGAAGGGCAGGGGTGATCAGAGAGTGGGAAGTTCAAGTATGGATTTTGAAAATGTTTAGTGTTGTCTGGTGATTTCAAAGCCGAATTGCCTGGATTCCAATCCCAACCCAGTTATTTAACCCTGGTCAAGTCACTCATCTTTTTTGTGTTTCTATTTCCTCGTTTGTAAAATGAAGTAGTAAAGTTATCTAAGACATAGCACTGTTGGGAATAAATGAGACAAAATATGTTTAGTGGCATAGAATATTATCAGCCAGATAGTAGATATATAAATGTTAGATGTTACTAATGTTATTGATGGTAAGTAAAACTCCATCCAACATGTTGGAACCTTTGTGAAAACAAAAGTTGTGTCTTAAAAAAAAAAAAAAAAGGGAGTTTTGTTATCTGTGATTCATGTGGCCCTCTACTGGATTTCCTTAAAAAAAAATTTTAAACCCTGTATTTCCAGCCAATATATTTGGAGTTTGATTTGTGGTGATTTTTTTTATTTTTTAATAATGGAGGCTAGAAATAATGGATGCAGCTCCCCATCATGAAAAATTCCTCGCTCATCCCTTAAGAATTAATTGAAATAGGTTTACCTATATTGGATTTTCTCCTGTGAGGTCAAGCTCCTACATTTTACTTTTAACCTTATGCCTGATTTTATCTGCCCAGAAAATTGTCCAAAGGCAAATGACAACAATGAAAAGTTGAAGCAAAAGAAAATCCACAGTCTTAATAACAATCTAGCAGATAAAAATAGTATTTTTCTTTACTTTCTCAGAGCACTTTGAAAATAATATTCTTTAATACTTATCTTACTAGTGTCACAACAGGTCAAGATGGCAAACCAGATCTTATTAGGTTAATTTTTCTATGTAATTTATGTTAGGTTTCATTGCCACTTACTTCATGAAATAAGCAGGCACTTATTTTTGTTTTTTTTAATGAATTTTGAAAATAATAATTGAACATCTACTGTATGCTAAGCGTGAGGTATACAATGAACAGGATACCATATTACTAGCAATAAAGTGATAGGCACAGGGTGTTTGACAGTGGAGGCAAATGAAGCACAGAGCGCATAAGGACAACCCGAATTCGAGTTCGGCAGTCAGATCCCTGTGGGCCTCTCAGAAGTAGCGGAACCAGCTGATGACACCACTCCAGGGGTACCATTCACGTTGAAATCTATGGAAGTGGTGTTTCCAGGAAACTGTTTCATATTGAACAAAACCTATACCTTACCATGTTTCCTAGTCCACGTTACAAGCACCAGTAAAATTAGCACTTTGTTTAAATGAGAAAAAATGTGGCTCAGTGGTTAAGTTTTTAACAAGGACGAGATGACTTTCATTGCTAAAAAGAAGATGGAATGATATTGTACTGGGTAGTTTCATTAACTAACATAATAAAAGAACATTTTAAGGGAGATATTATTTCAACAGACAATGAACACTATTCATAGCTGAATTCAAGTGAAAGACTACTGAATAACAAATGATATTCTCCATGCTCACAGCGTGCTCAAACTTTCAATTTTGTTTTCTTTTTGATAATTCCTGCAAAGGGTTCTCTATTTATTTAATATATACTTTCATGTTACATTCTGATTCCAAAGTTTATAAAAAGGAGAATTTACTTGAAAAGTGAAAATCACCTCTACTGTCTTCCATTCCGCCTTTAATAGTCACAAAGGCAGTCTGAGGTGGTTTTGCATGGTTCCAAACGATGTCAGAGAAACCAACGTTGATAAATAATATGTGATGAAAGGCATCCCAACCTCCTCTTTGCAGTTTGTTGCATAGCCTTTAAGGTTTCTTTTCACCTTTCTATGACCCAGCAAGCATCTCTGAGAAAGACAAGGTAGGAACGTGAAGGCAAGCATTAGTTTCAAACATTGGTAATGAGAACTGTTGGTACTGCATATAATTACTTCTGCGTCAAAATTCAGAAAAAAGCAATCACTCCAGTCCTCATTTTCAAACTGTGTTTCTTGCAAATATTTTTCTCAAACTCTTCTATATAAAATCTTTGCCTTTCTATTTTTCACCTCTGTTTTAATGATAGCTGTATCATATCCCCCTACTAAATGCTTGCCGCTATATGTTAAGCAATTGCATATTTATCTCATGAAATAGTCACAAAAATATGCGATAGGCACAGCATTTGTAGCTTTGAAGCATTTTCTAAAGCAATCACATTTGTTTCTGATTACAATCTTATAAAAGAGGAAGAATAATTATAATTTCACAAAGGAAACTGAGGCTCAGAAAAAATCAAGTAATTTATTCTAGTTCACACCATTTGTAAATGGAAGTGGCAGAGTTGAGAGTCAAACTAAATTTTCTTTCTAAAATAGTTTCAACACATTAAAAGACAAGATCTTTTGTTTTGAAAATTATCTTATTAAAAATGTTTGATGCTTCTCGATGCACAAGTATATTCTTACAAGGATACAGAGAGTACTCCAGACATTATGGGTTTTTAATCAGCATTTAAAAAATTTCCTACCCAAGATTTTTTATTGCTCATCAAAACAGTACAGCTAGTTATTCATAGATGTGGAACAGTTTGTCTTCGTTTTTCATGCTTGCTCTCTCCTCATTGCATGCTATTTTGGTAATGAAATACTCATTTACATTTAGATGGTAAGCTAGAAGGGCAGGAACCATAAGAATATCTTCTTCACTGTTGTATTCCCAGGACTTAGCACAGTGCCTGGCATCCAATGGACACTTACTTTAATATTTGCTTGATTTAAATCAATGTAATTTCATTTAATAAAAGTAGTGGCAAAAGTAATCATTTGGGGGGAATCAGAATGTGTTTGGTAGTAATTGCTACCAGCAGTATACATATATTTAAAGGACCATGGAAATGTATTAATGAAATCCTTCATTATCTATTTTTCATTTAATCCATTTTCAAAATCAGGAATTAATTGGGCTGATTCATCTTAACACCTATTATGGGAAAGTAGTGTTTAAAAGCTCTGACTTGTACCTGTAGAAGATTGCAAAGAATTGGATCCACAAAGAAAGACTTGCATGATGTTGCAAATCACTCATTCATTTAGTAAATATCTATGAGCCACTTCTACGGACTTGGATGATTAGGGGTAAACAAGTGAAGTCCTTTGCTTCGTGTAGTTTATATTCTGCTTGTAGAGACAGATACTGAACACATAGAGTGAATGGGTAATGTGAGTTCAGTCAGACATAAGTGTATGAAGGATTTTAAAGCAGGAGAAGGGAATAGATAATGCCTTGAGAGAGGTGGGAGGACGATTCTAGCTGCCTCCATGGAGGCAGGTGACGCTGCTTTCCTTAAAGAAGGCTCTGCATAGGTTCTCAGGAGGCGAGATGGGATTTGGGAAGGGATGTTAAGGTTAGGTCTGATGGAGCAAAACATCTGGGGGTTCTTGTTCCAAGTATTCCTTCCTGCTTCCTCTGACCACCACCAAGGTGTGAAGGCCCCAAGGGCTGACAGTTGTCAGTGTCCTCAGCAAAAATTGAATTTAGGGATCATTAAGCAATTTATTCTCATTTCACAAAAAAAAGGCATGTATTTCTTTCTATGCACATGCCTCATCTCCTGTAGTAAGATCAATTTACCTTTTGTAGAGAACATGGAATAGGTAGAAATGCTCTCATAGTTCTAGAAATTTTGCACAATTATTTTGGTCTGGATTTACGTCTTCAAAATGGCAGGTGAAAATGTAAGGAAAGAGAGAACTACTCTTACCCACTGCCCATGTTGTCTTCTCATTCTCTCCCCCTCCCCCATTTTCTCCCTCTCTTTCTCACACACACAGGCACACACAAATTTCAGTCATTTAATGATTCTAAACATTTTTAAAGAAGCTAAAACAATTGAAATGTAATTTCTTAGCACCAGGGATCTGCCCTGTCTTTTCTAGTAGTTGTGTTTGTTAATGTACTGCATGGTCATAAATGCAACAAATGACACAAACAATAAATGATCTATGACTTAGAGAAAAGAGAGAAGATTAGAATGGTCAAAGCAAATAATGAAAAGAATAATACATTTCTTGTCTTTAAGAAGTGCAAAATGCCTATCAAACAACTACGACATACCAGGAACAGATTGTTATGTTTGGTTTTAATATATGATTTCATTTAATATTTACACTAACCCTACACAATAGGTATCTATCCCTAGTTTTCAAATAAAGCAAAAAAGTCTTGGGGAAGTTAAGTAAATTGTCCAATTTTACGTAGCTAGTAAGTAGAGGAACAGGAATTTGCATTTCATATTTATCTCAGAGAAAAGCCTGTTCCCCTTTCTCTATGTCACCTTGCCTCCCAAATTTTTAACCTTTATTGCGGCAAAACTGTGGTACAATAAACGTACCTCTATGAAGTGTACAAATGGATATGTTTTGTATATACTCCTCACTGCAATCAAGACAATTAATACATTTAGCACTTTCAAAAATATCCTTGTGACCCTTGGTAACCCCTCCCACTTGCTCCTCTTCCCTGCCAGAAAGCTGCCACTCATCTGCTTTCTGCCATAGGATAGTTTGCATTTTATAGATTTGTCTTTTTTTTTCTGGCTTCTTTCACTCAGCATTATTTAAGATATTTGTCCTGGGAACAGAGTCTGGATTGAAAGATTTTTCCTTGTACTTTTAATATGTTTCTCCTCTGTCTTCTATTTTACATTGTTTCTTACAAGTCTTCTGTTATTCTTATGTTGGTTTTTCTGTACATAATATATCTTTTTTCTTTCTGGCTTGTTTTTAGTTTTCTTTATCACTGATTTTAAACAATTTAGTTATGATGTGTCTTATTGTATATTTCTTCATGTTTCTTTTGCTTATGGCTGGTTGAACTTCTCAGATCTGTGAGTTTAGAATTTTCATCAAATTTGGAAAATATTTGGCCATTATTCCTTCACCTATGTTTCTTATCCTATACTACCTCTTCTCTCCTTTGGAAACTGTAATTAAATGAGTATTATGCTATTTGCAAATGTCCCGGAGCTCATCATGCTCTCGCTTCATTTATTTTCAATCTTTTCCCCTCAGTGTTTCTATTTAAATGCATTCAAGCTAAATATTTTTCTTCATCTGCACGTCTAATCTGCCATTGCTCCCACCCAGTATATCTTTCATCTCTGACATTGTTTTTATCAATTTGGGTCTTTTTAAAAAATATTTTCTGTATATCTCTTTAACATCATCATAAATTCATTTTTTAACATATTGAAGATACTTATAATAACCATTTTAATGTCATTGTCTACTAATTTTGCCATTTGTTTAATTTCTGGGTATGTTTTGATAGATTTTTCTCCTCATCATGTGTCATAGCTTTCTGCTTCTTTGCATATTTAGTAATTTTTTATTGTATGCCCAATATACCGTGAATTTTACCTTAAGTAATAGATACCCTTGAATTTTAAAATATATTTTTATACTTTGCTCTGAGATACCAAAAAGTTAGTTGGAAACAGTTATACTTTTGAGGCTTGACTTCAAGGACTGTTATGGAGACTAGAACGACTTTAGGGCTAAGTATACTCCACTACCAAGGCAACAACTTTTTGGTGCTCTGATGTTTGTGTATTACAAAGTTTTTCTACTCTTATTAGTGGGACACAAACCATTCCATGCCCTATGTAAGGTCCAGAGAGTGTTGCACCTTCTCCATCCATTATCAAACTTTTCCATCAAATAGAAACTCTACAATTAAAGCATTAACGCCCCATTCCCTACCCTCACCCCAGACCCTGTCAATCTGGATTCTCATTTCTGATTCTATGAATTTGCTTATTCTAATTGTTGCATAACAGTGAGCTCATACAGTATTTGTCCTTTTGAGTCTGGCCTGTTTTACTCATCATGATGTCCTCAAGGTTCATCCATGTTTTATTATGCATCAAAATTTCATTACTTTTATGGCTGAATAATATTCCATTTTACGTTATACCACATTTTGTTTATCCATTTGTCTGTTGATGGACACTTGGTTTGCTTCTATCATTTCGCAATTGTGAATAATGCTGATATGAACATCAGTGTGCAAATATCTGTTCAAGCCTTGGCTTTCAATTCTTTAGGGTATATGCCAAGAAGTCGGATATTGCCATGTGGTAATTTCTATACTCAACTTTCTGAGGATCTGCCAAACTGTTTTCCACTGCATCTGAGCTGAACATTCATGCAAACAATGAACACATGTTCCTATTTCTCCACATCCTATGCAACACCTGTTATTTTCTGTTTTTTTTTTTTTTTTTTAAGAGTAGCTCACTATTGGATGTAAAATGGTATTTCACAGAGGTTATGATTTGTATTTTTAATAGCTAATGATGGTGAGCATCTTTTAATGTGCTTAATGACCATTTGCATATCTTTTTTTTGGAGAAATGTATATTCAAGTATTTGCCCAATTTTTAAATTGGGTTGTTTGTCTTTTTGTTGTTGAGTTGTAGAATTTATTTACTTTTTCTGGATATTAAATTCTTACCAGATATGTGATTTCCAAATATTTTCTCCCATTCAGTAGGTTGTCTTTTTACTTTCATGATGAAGTCCTTTGATGCAAAAAAATTTTTAATTTTGATGAAGTCCCATTTATCAATTTATTTTTTCCTTTGTTGCTCATGCTTTGGATGTAAAGTCTAAGAAACTATTTCCTAACACAAGATCCTGAAGATACTTCTCTAGGTTGGATCTAGAAGTTTTATACTCCTGGATCTTATATTTAGGTCTTTGATTCATTTTTGGGTTTTAATTTTGTGTGTGGGATTAAGTAGGGTTCCATCTTCATTATTTTGTATATGGATATACACTTTTCCCAGCACAAGTTGTTGAAGAAACAAAACTTCTTCATTGAATGGACTTGGCACCCTTGATGAAAAGCAATTGCCCATAGATGTGAGGGTTTATTTCTGAGCTCTAAGTTCAACTCCATTGGTCTATATGTCTTTCCTAGTACCATACCTTACTTTTTTGAATAATGAAGCTTTGTAGTAAGTTTTAAAATTGGGAAGTATGAGCCCTCCAACTTCATTTCTTTTTCAAGACGATTTTAATTAGTTGGGGCCTTTTAACCTTCAATAAATATTTGATGAGTGGCTTTTCCATTTCTGAAAAGATGCTGTTGGAATTTGATTTGGACTATATATAATCTATAAACCAGTTTGGGTAGCACTGACATATTAACAATATTTAATCTTCCAGTCTATGAGCAGAAATGTCTTTCCATTATTTAGGTCTTCTTTTGATTTCTTTAAGCAATGTTTTTTAGTTTTCCATGTATAAGTCCTATATATCCTTGGCTAGATTTATTCCTAGATATTTGATTCTTTTAGTTGC
The DNA here is from genome assembly GCA_026826555.1 of Tolypeutes matacus. NCBI lineage: Eukaryota > Metazoa > Chordata > Mammalia > Cingulata > Chlamyphoridae > Tolypeutes > Tolypeutes matacus. Next base: position 87,794 of record JAKSZT010054545.1, read on the forward strand.
TATTGTAAATGGATATTTTTTTTCAATTCTTCTTCAGATTAGTCATTACTAGTGTATAGAAACACTACTGATTTTTGTGGGGGTGCTCTTGTACACTGTCACTTTGCTGAATTCATTTATTAGCCATAGTAGGTTGCTATGGATTTTTCAGGATTTTCTGTATATAGGATCATGTCATCTGCCAATAGGGAAAGTTTTATTTCTTCCTTTCCAATTTGGAAGACTTTATTTCTTGCCTAGTCATTCTGAATAGAACAAACAATACAATATTGAATAACAGTGGTAACAGAGGCCATGCTGTATTGCTCCTGATCTTGGAGGGAAAGTTTTCAGATGTTCAGAATTGAGTATAATGTTAACTGTGGGCTTTTCAACTATACCCTTTATCATGTTAAGGAAATTTCCTTCTATTCCTAGTTTTCTAGGTCTTTTTTTTTATCAAGAAGCTGTGCTGGATTTAGTCAAATGCCTTTTCTGCATCAATTAAGATGATCATGTGCTTTTTTGTATTATGTATTAATGTGGTGTATTATATTAATTGATTTTTATATGTTGAACCATCCTTGCATACTTGGGATAAATCTAACTTCACCATAATGTATGCTTTAGTTTGCTATGTACCAGAAATGGGTTGACTTTTACAATGGTAATTTATTAGGTTAAAAGCTTACAATTCTGAAGCTGTGAAAATGTCCAAATCAAGGCTTCATCAGGTGATGCTTTTCTTCAAGAGGACCATTTGCTGGTGGACCTGGACTCCTCTCATATGGCAGGGGACAATGGCAGCATCAGCTGGACTCAGTTTCTGCCTTCTCCTCTGGGCCTCATTGCATTCAACTTTGGGCTGCTCTGTCTGTAACTTTTCTCCCCCGGGTTCATCAGCTTCTGGACGTATCTCTCTATTTCTGCAGCTTTTTATTCCTCTATTTATAAAGGACTCCATAAGAGGATTTAGACCCATCCTGGGTCATACAATCTAATCAAAGGCCCTTAACTGAGGAAATATAATCAAAAGGTCCCACCTACAATAGGTTAACATGTACAGGAATGGATTTGGTCTAAGGTCATGATTTCCTGAGATTCACCCAGTTTCAAACTGTCACAATGTATAATTATTTTAATATGGTGATCGATTTGGTTTGCTAGTATTTTGTTGAGAATTTTTGCATCTATACCCATAAGGGATTTTGGTCTATAATGTTCTTTTCTTGTGGTATCTTTAACTGACTTTGGTATGAGGGTGATGCTGGCCTCATAGAATGAGTTGGGAAGTTTTCTCTACTCTTCATTTTTTTGGAAGAATTTCAGCAGGACTTATTTTTAAGTTTTCTTGTAATGTTTAATAAATTTCACCAGTGAAGACATCTATCTTGGATTTTTCTATGTTGGGAAGTTTTTATTTCTTATTCAATCTCTATTTTAAAGATTTGTCTTTATTGAGATTTTCATTTTGTTTATTCATTATTTTCCTGTTATCTTTCAATTCTTTCTCTGTGTTTCCTTTATCTCCCTGAGCATATTGAGAATTTTTAAAAAAAATATTTGCTTGTATGTCCAAAATCTTGTCTTATTCATTGGTGGTTTCTAGATTTTTGTGTTGTTCCTTTGAATGGGCCATTACTTCCTGTTTCTTTGTAGGCCTTTGTTGCACACTGTATATTTTAATATTTTAAAATGTTAACTTTGAGATGTAGACCCTGAACTGTCTGTTCCATAAATTTTTATCTAGCTAGAGATATGACAATGGTTTCCTTAAGTGTCCAGACCTAACAAAAACAAACAAAGCAATGCAAAAAGTACCTTTCACAGTCTTTGTAAATTGGATCTGCATTGGCTGGTACTTTACAGTTTAGCCTTCTTATCAAGGTCATTCCCAGGTGAATGTAAAGTGCAGAGTCCTGTTTTCTCTGATCCTGCATCTTGCCCTAGGCTTGATCTTGTTGGTGTCCTTAGGAATTCCTCCATTTACATCTATTCAAATGTCCTTCTTCTCCCAATTAAGTTGACTTTCTTCCTGTCCTGGGTGCTCTATTGTATGGCTTCAAGAAGGTAATCCTTTGCTCCAGGCCACTTTGACTTAAGTGTGTCTTACACTGCTTTAGCTCTCTACAAGCTATTTCTGCCTGCAGGTCAAGTTTTTGGAGGACAATCCAGAGAGGAGTTTACAGGTTCAATCTTTCATGCTGCCACCTAATAGATTGGTACTGGAATAAAGGTACCCCAGTATGTGCAGAGCAGTTTCTCTGCTTATTCTGGAACAGGACCATGACCCTCAATGGAAGCCCAGACTAGCTCCATACTGTGCCATGAAGAGAATAAGTCCACTCTAGTCCATAGCACTTCCACCCATCCTGAGGAGTATGGGATGGTGATGTCCATTCTACCTCCAGTTGAGAGGGGGTTTATATCCCAGGAGGAAGATGGATGGGATTATCCTGCCTGCAGCTGCAGACTCTCTCCATTTCCTGGGATGGCCAGTGTCCATCATCATCTCCCCACCAGTTGTCCTGGGTGAGTCCAATGAGCTGTAGAGTAGGAGTTGCTGCACCACCGAGGTTCCGGGCCAGCTGGCACACAGACAGCCCAAAGACTCAAGTATCTGGACGTACACTTAGAAACTCCAGAACCAAGTATAGTTTCGAATAGAAGGGACAGATGAGCCATGTGCAGGGAAGACATAGTTGAGTCGAACTCTGTCACTCTCAGGAGCACAAATTCCAAAGTAGGGCTCAGTGGCAAGGCACCAACTACAGAGTATCCACCATGACATAGGACCTGGGTGTCTCCAGAGCCCACAGGAGCCCCACTATTTGGGGTGATATCCACTTCGGAATTCTATGAGATCCTACTGAGATATGTGTAAGTGTTACCTCTGGGATGGCCACCCAACTCATTTTGGCATCTCTTAGCCATATAAACAATTTGTCTTTACCTTTTCCCCTTTCATTCAAGGTCTTTTTCCTGTCGCACTGCCAATTGGCACTTGGTAACAATCCCTTGGTGCCAGGGAGGCTCATCCCCGGGAGTCATGTCCCACACTGGGAGGAAGGTAATGCATTCATATGCCGACTTTGGCTTAGAGAGAGGCCACATTTGAGCAACAAGGAGGCCCTCAGGAGGCAACCCTTAGGCACCCCATAACAATAGGCTAAGTTTCAGTTTCAAGAGCAAAGACTTGTAAGGCTAGTCATCAATAACAAGAGCCCATCGGTGGGTCATCCTCCTTAGCCAGACACTGCCCCTGCACTTGGGGGAGTGTTGCTGCTCCCTTAGAGAATGTGGCAGAGCTCTCCAGGCTGGGAATTCAGTATTCTATCATTTATTGAGTGATTCAACACCCACTGTGACAATGCCCCGTGAGCATTTGAACATTTTTATATACCTTATATTTATGCTCATGTGAACTTCCTCCCATGCATCCCCCATCCCTGACACCTCACACCAGCGATCCTCCCCAGCCCCAGTTGTAACCCTTTTGTGATCCAAAGCTTCTTAAAAGATGAAGCCATTACAATAGCTAAATATAATTAGTAGAAAATGAAATAATAATGATAAGTTTAAATATAAGAGATAAAATACACAATTTTTTTAAAAACACTAAAAATAAAATAAAAATATTGGGATATTACAAAAATGAAAAATATTAAGAAAAATAAATTTTTTTGACCTTTGCCTTTCATCACTGCAATATTTGGTGTCTAGTCTATACCATGGCACCTTCCCCCTCTCATTCATCAGTGTCTATTTTTCATTTTGTTTTCAAAGAAGTTTTAGGTCACAGCAAAGTCACACACAGAATACAGGAGACTCTCATATACCCAACATCCTCCCCCTTTCCTCCCCCCCCATATTAATACCTTTTTGTATGTGGATGGTAGCATTGTTATAACTGATATACAGATAGTGAAACATAGCCACTAAACATTGTCAGTGGTTTGCACTATGGTTCACATTTTAGACCGTATACTTTTATAAATTTTGATGGTATTTACCATGTCCTGTATCGATCACTGCATGATAATGAAGAACATTTCCACTGACCACTAAACACCCCCTGTTTAATCTATTCTATTCCTCACATCCCATCACCCCTGGGGCCCACGATGACTGCCTGGCTTGACTCGTTGGATGACAAGATTCATAGTTACATGCAACAAGGGGTCTTAACACACTGGTTTGTCCTCCCCTATTAGGAACCACCCTTGCTCTTAAGACACTCCCGCCTATTTCTGAACAAATCGGTCCTCTCAAAGATGGGGATCCAACTCCTTCCCGCTCATTATGTGGGTCTCCACCCACTAAGACAACACATTATGACAGAATGAACACTCACACACTCCCTAAAAGCCTACTCCAGGTGCGCCCTGTCCCGAATGCCCCCCCCCCAACCAATACAATAAACCAGGGACCCAGCCTTGTTGTATTGCCAAAAAAGCATTCCCACCTCTGTACTTTCAATCTCATACCCACAATCCCCAGTGTTCACCTGGTCCCTCTACCAACCCTCACCCCAGTATCCTGGACTTTCTAACCCACCATTGCCAATCTACACAACTGTCAACACTGCACCACCCAACCCAATAATATCTCTACCATCCTGTCCTATCCCTTCAATATGCAACTACACTCGATCACTTTACCATAGATTATGTCCCTATGGTGATGGCTCACAACCTTCTCTTCTCTTTCTATTTCTTGTAAACCTATCTTACAGACAATAGCTCTCTGAGACTGCTCAATTTCCTTAATCAATCAGTAAGGTCATGTACTGTTCATCCTTCAATGCCTGGCTTGCTTCACTCAACATAAGTAATTCAAGATTCATCCATATTAGCCCGTGTGTTAACACTTTATTCCTTCATACAGCTGAGTAATATTCCATTGTATGTATGTACCACATTTTTTTATTAATAATTTTTTTTTATTTTTTAAAAGATACTTAGATTACATAAATGATACACAAAAATTATAGGGATTCCCATATGCCCCACCTCCCACACCACCCGCAACCTCCCACATAAACATCTTTCATTAGTGTGGCACATCATCTGCAATGGATATACACATCCTGGGGCTTTGCCACTAAGCATGGACCATAGTTCACAAGGTAGACCACACTCTCTCCCACACAGTTCTGCATGTTATATGCTGATATAAAATGGCCTATATCTGTCATTGCAATGTCACTCATGATAATTCCCAAGTCCTGAAGAAGGCCCTGTATTACAACTGCTTTTCCCTCTCCCTGCCTCCAAATCATCCAGTGGCCACTGGCTCCACATTAATGTGATTTCTTCCATTGCTTGAATCACAATATGTCTATAACAGAATACCAGTAAGTCCACTCTAGTCCATAGCTCTCCCCCAATCCTGAGGAGTCTGGGATGGAGATGTCTACTCCACCTCCAAGTGATAAGATGGATAAGACTATCCTGCCTGCAGCTGCAGACTCTCTCCATTCCTTGGGATGGCCATTGTCCATCATCATCTCCCTACCAGGTGTCCTGGGTGAGTTCATTGAGCTGTAGAGTAGGAGTAGCAGCTCTACTGCGATTCCAGACACAGCTGGCATGAGGGCAGGCCAAAGACTCCAGCCTCTGGAAGTACACCTACAAACTCCAGCACCACATATAGGTTTGAATAGAAGGGACTGATGGACCTTGTGCAGGGAAGACATATTTGAGTCTAACTCTGTCACTCTCAGGAGCACAGATTCCAAAGTAGGGCCCACTGATAAGGTGCCAAACTCCGGAGCTATCCACCCTGATATAGGACCTGGGTGTCTCCAGAGCCCTCAGGAGCCCCTCTTTTAGGGGTGATACCCACATTGGAAGCCTATGAGGTCCTAATGAGATGTGTATACGCATTACCTCTGGGATGACCTCCTGACTCACTTTGAAGTCTCTTAACCATATCAACTCATTTGTCTTTACCTTTTCCCCCTTTCATTCAAGGTCTTTTTCCAGTCGCATTGCCAGTTGGCACTAGGTAGTAATCCCTCGTTGCCAGGGACACTCACCCCCGGGACTCATGTCCCATGCTGGGAGGAAGGTAATGCATTCATATGCTGAGTTTGGCTTAGAGAGAGGCCACATTTGATCAACAAGGAGGCTCTCAGGAGGCAACCCTTAGGCACCCCATAACAATAGGCTAAGTTTCAGTTTCAAGAGCAAAGACTTGTAAGGCTAGTCATCAATAACAAGAGCCCATCAGTGGATCATCCTCCTTAGCCGGACACTGCCCCTGCACTTGGGGGAGTGTTGCTGCTCCCTTAGAGAATGTGACAGAGCTCTCCAGGCTGGGAATTCAGTATTCTCTCATTTATAGAGTGATTCTCCACCCACTGTGACCATGCCCCGTGAGCATTTGAACAATTTATATACCTTTTATGCATATTCAGGTGAACTTCCTCCCATGAACCCCCCATCCCTTACACCCCCCCACCAACTATCCTCTCTGACCCCAGTTGTAACCCTTCTGTGATCCAAAGCTTCTTTAAAGATGAAGCCAATATAATAGCCAAACACAATTAATAGGAAAATAAAATAATAATTATAAGTTTAAATGTAAGATATAAAATACATGAAAACTTAAAAAAAAAAACTAAAAATAAAATAAAATTAAAGGATTGGGATATTCAAAAAATGGGAAAAAGATATTTAAAAAAAAATTTTTTTTTGACATTTTGCATTTTATCATTGCAGTATCGGGGGTCCAGTCTGTACCAAGGCACCTTCCCCCTCTCACTCCCAAGTGTTTCACTATTTCTCACTTAATTTTCAAAGAAGTTTTAGGTCACAGCAAAGTCACACACAGAATACAAGAGACTCTCATATACCCAAACTCCTCCCCCTTTCCTCACCCCATATTAAAACCTCTTTTTATGTGGATGGTAGCATTGTTGTAACTGTTATACAGGTAGTGAAACATAGCTACTAAACATTCTCAATGGTTTACACTATGGTTTACATTTTAGACTGTACATTTTTATACATTTTGATAATATTTACCATGTACTGTGTCCATCACTGTAAGGTAATGAAAAACATTTCCACTTACCACTAAATACCCCTCTTTGATCAATTCTGTTCCTCCCTCCCCATCCCCCCAGGAGCCCATGACAACCCCCTTACTTGACTCATTGGATTACAAGATTCATAGTTACATGCAACAAGAGGTTTTGTCACACTGGTTTGTCCTTCCCTATTAAGAACTCATATGGTACTCCCACCTATCTGTTTCTGGACGAATCGGTCCTCCCAAAAATGGGATTCCATATCCTTCCCACTCATTGTGTGGGTCTCCACCCACTGATACAACACATTATGACAGAATGAACACTCACACACTCCCTAGAAACCTGCTCCAGATGTCCCCTCTCCTGAATTCCCCCCCAAACAACACCCTAAACCATTGACACTTCCTTGTCATATTGCCATAAGGGCATTCCCACCTCTGCATTTTCAACCTCATATTCACAAATCCCAAGTGGTCACCTGGTCCCTCTCCCATCTCTCCCCCCGGTATCCTGGGTATTCTAACCCACCCTTCCCAATCTACCCACCTGTCAACCCTGCACCACCAAATGCAATGATATCACTACCCACCTGTCCTATCCCTTCAATACACAACTACACTTTATCACTTTACCATAGATTATGTCTGTAAGAGTGATGGCTCACAACTTTCTCTTCTCTTCTCTTTCTTGTAAACCTATCTTTCAGACAATGGTTCTCGGAGACTGCTCAATTTCCTTAATTCATATCAATGAGGTCATGTACTGCTCATCCTTCAATGCCTGGCTTGCTTCACTCAACATAATGTCTTCAAGATTCACCTCTGTTATTCCGTGTGTTAGCACTTTATTCCTTCTAACAGCTGAGTAATATTCCATTGTATGTATGTACCACATTTTGTTTATCCATTCATCTGTTGATGGGCACTGGGGATGATTCCAACTTTTGGAAATAATGAACAATGCCTCTATGAACATTGGTGTGCATATATCTGTTCGTGTCTTTGCTTTCAATTCTTCTGGGTATATATCCAGCAGTGGAATCTCTGGATAATATGGAAGATCTAGAGTTAGTTTTTTGAGGAACTGCCAGACTGTCCTCCAGAGTGGCTGGACCATTCCACAACACCACCAGCAGTGGATGAGGGTTCCCATTTCTCCACATCCTCTCCAACACTTATAGTATGCTGTTTTTTTAATAGCCGCCATTCTAATGGGTGTAAGATGGTATCTCATTGTAGTTTTGATTTGCATTTCCCTGATAGCAAGCAATATTGAACATTTTTTTCATGTGCTTTTTAGCCATTTGTATTTCTTCCTTGGAGAAGTGTCTTTCAGGTCACTTGCCCATTTTTTAAATGGGTTGTTTGTCTTTTTATTTTTGAGATGTAGGATTTCTTTACATATGCAGGATATTAGGCCCCCTTCAGATATATGGTTGCCAAATATTTTCTATCATTGGGTAGGCTGCCTTTTTATTTTATTGATAACATCCTTTGAGGTGCAAAAGTTTTTAATTTTGAGGAGATCCCATTTATCTATTTTTTCTTTCGCCACTCATGCTTTGGGTGTGAAGTCCATGAAACAATTTCCTATTAAAAGGTCCTGTAGATGCTTCCCTATATTATCTTCTAAGGTCTTTATGGTCTTGGCTCTTACATTTAGATCTTTGATCCATTTTGAGTTGATTTTTGTATAAGGTGTGAGATGGTGTTCCTCTCTCATTCTTTTCGATATGGATATCCAGTTCTCCAAGCACCATTTGTTGAAGAGGCCATTCTCTCCCAACTGAGTAGGCTTGGGAGCCTGGTCGAAAATCAGATGACTGTATATGCAAGGATTTATATCAGAACTCTCAATTCGGTTCCATTGGTCAGTATGTCTATCCTTGTGCCAATACCATGTAGTTTTGACCACTGTAGCTTTGTAGTATGTTTTAAAGTCAGGTAGTGTGATACCTCCAACTTCATTTTTCTTTTTCAATATGTCTTTGGTGATTCGGGGCCTCTTACCCTTCCAAATAAATTTTGTACATAGTTTTTCCAGTTCCTTAAAAAATGATGTGTTGATTTTTATTGGGATTGCATTAAATCTGTAGATTAGTTTGGGTAGAATAGACATCTAGATGATGTTTAGTCTTCCCATCCATGAACAGGGAATATTTTTCCACTTATTTAACTCTTCTTTGATTTCCTTTAACAGTGTTGTGTAGTTTTCTGTATATAAGTCCTTTACATCTTTAGTTAAATTTATTCCTAAGTATTTGATTCTTTTAGTTACTATTGTAAATGGTATTTTTAAAAATTTCCTCCTCAGATTGCTCATTATTGGTATACAGACATGCTACCAACTTTTGAGCATTGATCTTATAGCCTGCAATGTTACTGAACTCCTTTATAAGTTCTAGAAGCTTTGTTGTAGATTTCTCAGGACTTTCTATGTATAGGATCATGTCATCTGTAAATAATGAAATTTTTACATCTTTTCAGATTTGGATGCATTTTATAACTTTTTCTTGCCTCAGTGCTCGAGCAAGTACTTCTAAGACAATGTTAAATAGGAGTGGAGATAGTGGGCATCCTTGCTTATTCCCGATCTTACAGGGAAGGTTTTTAGGATTTCACCATTGAAGATGATGTTAGCTTTGGGTTTTTCATATATACCCTTTATCATGTTCAGAAAGTTTCCTTCTCTTCCTATCTTTTGCAGTGTTTTTATCAGAAAAGGGTGCTGTATTTTGTCAAATGCTTTTTCTGCATCTATAGAGATAATATGTGTGTGTTTTTTTTCAATCTGTTTATGTGGTGTATTATATTGATTGATTTACTTATGTTGAACCATCATTGCATACCCGGGATGAAACCCACTTGGTCATGGTGTATAATTTGTTTGATATATTGTTGAATGTGATTGGCCAGTATTTTGTTGAAGATTTTAACATCTAGATTCATTAGAGACATTGTCCTGTAATTTTCCTTTCTTGTGGCCTCTCTGTTTGGCTTTGGTATTCGGGTAATGTTGGCATCATAGAATGAGTTAGGCAATGTTCATTCTAATTCTATTTTTTGGAAGAGCTTAAGCAAGATTGGTGTTAGCTCTTTCCGGAATGTTTGGTAGAATTCAGCTATGAAGCCATCTGGTCCTGGGCTCTTCTTATTTGGGAGGTTTTTGATGACTGAGTCTATCTCTTTACTTGTAATTGGACTGTTGAGTTCATTAATTTCTTCTTTCTTCAATGTAGGCTGCTTGTGAGTTTCTAGGAGTTTGTCCATTTCCTCTAAATTATCATTCTTGTTGGCATATAATTTTTCAAAGTATCCTCTTATGATACTCTTTATTTCTGTAGAATCAGTAGTGATATCCCCTTCTTCAGTCCTTATTTTGTGTATTTGCATCTGCTCTCTCTTTTTCTTTGTTAGTCTGGCTAAGGGTTTGTCAATTGTATTGATCTTCTTGAAGAACCAGCTTTTGTTTTTTTTATTTTTTCTAGTGCTTTCTTAAATTCTATTTCATTTAGTTCTACTCTAATCTTTGTTATTTCCTTCTTTCTACTTCCTTTGGGGATAGTTTGTTGTTGTTTTTCCAATTCCTCCAGGTGTGTATTTAGGTCTTCAATTTTAACTCTTTCTTCTTTTTTAATATATGCATGTGTGGCTATGAATTTCCCTCTTGGTACAGCTTTGGCTGCATCCAATAGGTTTTGATATGTTGTGTTGTCATTTTTATTCGTTTCAAGTTAGTTACTGATTTCTTTTGAGATTTCCTCCTTGACCCACTGTCTAAGAGTGTGTTGTTTAACTTCCACATCCTCGTGCCCTATCTGGTTCTCTGGCCCTTACTGATTTCCAATTTCATTCCATTGTGGTCAGAGAAATTACTTTGTATAATTGCAATCTTCCTGAATTCATTGAGAGTTGTTCTATGGCCTAGCATGTGGTCTCTCTTGGAGAATGATCCATGTGCACTGGAGAAGAAAGTATATCCTGCTGTATTTGGGTGTCATGTTCTGTGTATATCTATTAGGTCCAGGTCCGCTAATGAATTATTTTGAGTCTTTGATTCTTTATTGTTTCTCTATGTTCTGTCTAATGGTGATAATGGTGTATTAAAATCCCCCACTATAACTGTAGAGGCATTTATGTCTCCACTTAGTCTTTCCAGTGTTTGCCTCATGTATTTTGAGGCACTCTGATTAGGTGAATTAATGTTTATGATTGTTCTTTCTTCTTGATAGATTACCCCTTTTACTAATATATAGTGTCCATCTTTGTCTCTTACAATAGTTTTGCATTTAATGTCTATTTTGTCCGATATTAGTATAGCTACTCCCGCCCTTTTTTGGTTATTGTTTGCTTGTAAAATTGTTTTCCAGCCATTTACTTTTAGCATCCCTTAATCCCTGGGTCAAGGGTGGGTTTCTTGTAGACAGCATATAGATGGTCATATTTCCTTATCCATTCTGCCAATCTGTGTCTCTTGACTGGTGAGTTCAGTACATTAACATTCAGTGTTATTACTCTCAAGGAATTTCTTACATCAGCCATATTTTCTTTAGGTTTATGCATGTCTTATGTTGTTTTTATTTCTCTTTTTGTCTTTTTAGTTGTTCTTACACTCTCTGTATTAGTCAGGCAAAGGGGTGCTAATGTGAAATACCAGAGATTGGTTGGTCTTTATAAAAAGTATTTATTTGGGGTAGAAGTCCACAGTTACCTTGTCATAAAGCATAAGTTTCTTCCCTCACCAAAGTCCATTGCCACATGTTGGGGCAAGACAGCTGCTGTTTGCCAGGGTTCAGCCTTCCTGGGGCTGCATTTCTCTCCAGGTTTAGCTCCTCTGTTTCCTTCACAAGGTCAGCTGTAGACTATGAGGCTCTTTAGGCTTTGCTTCTCTCCACAAGGCCAGCTGTGAACTCTCTGGTGAATGGCTTGTCTCTATCCTGGATTCTTCTCTCCAACATCAAAACTGCAACTCAAAAACTGTTCCCTCTGTCCTTTACCATGCCTTTTATATTTGATTCCCTCACCCACCAAGGGGTGGACCTCAATGCCTTACTGACATGGCCTAGTTTAACGCCCTAATCATAACTTAATCATGCCCAGATTAGCAGACCAGTTTACAAGTATAATCCAATATATATTTTTGGAATTCATAATTACATCAAATGGCTACACTCTCCTCCAACTCTCTCTCTCCTTTTTTTTTTTTGCTTTCAACCTGTAGAACTTCCTTTAGTATTTCTTGAAGGGCAGGTTTCTTATTGGCATACTCTCTTAATTTCTGTTTATCTGTGAATATTTTGAACTCTCCATCATTTTTGAATGCCATCTTTTCTGGATAGAGAATTCATGGCTGGAAGTTTTTATTTTTTTATTACCTTGACTATGTCATACCACTGCCTTCTTGCCTCCATGGTTTCAGATGAAAAATCAGCACTTAATCTTATTGCGCTTCCCTTGTATGTGATGCTTCTCTTTTCTCTTGCTACCTTGAGTATTTTCTCTTTGTCTTGAGCATTGGTCATTTTGACAAGTATATGTCTTGGAGTAAGCCTGTTAGGATTTATACTGTTTCGGGTGCACTGTGCTTCCTGGACATGTATGTCCATCTCCCTCACTATGTTTGGGATGTTTTCAGCCATTATTCCCTTCAGCACTCCTCTGTTCCCTTTCCTTCTCTTCTCCCTCTGGGATGCCTATAATGCTTATGTTTGTGCATTTTGTGTTGTCATTTAAATCCCTAAGTCCCTGCTGGATTTTTTCTATCTTTTTATCTATCTGTTCTACCATCTGTTTGATTTCAGATGTACTGTCTTCCACATCACTAATTCTTTCTTCTGCCTGTTCAAATCTGCTGTTATGTGATTCCAGTGTTTTTTTTATTTCTTGGATTGTGCCATTCATCACCATCATATCTGCTATCTTTTTGTGTATGTTTACAATTTCTTCAGTATGTTCTCCCAGTGTCTTCTTAATATCCTTAATCTCTTCCTTCACTTCATTAAGTTGGTCTATGATATTAATTTGGACAGATTTGATTAGTTGTTCAATGTTATGCATCTCTTCCTGGTTTTTAGGTTATACATTGGACTGGTCCATGTCTTCCTGTTTCTCAGTATGGTTTGTAATTTTTTGTTGCCCTCTGGTCATCATTTATCTTGATTTGTTTATTCAGTTGATTAGCCTCTCTCTGTTCTAGAGTTTTGTTTAGCTGCTGGTTTTGTGTGTGTGTTAAGTTTTCTCTTTGGCACTTTGTTCTTTTTGTTCTATTTCCTTGCTGTTTTCTATGTTCCCTTGAAGGAAAAAGATTAGGAATAGAGAAATCGAAAGAGATAAGATAAGAAAAAGGATAATAATAATAATAATTAAAGTTAGAAGAGGGGCTGTATAAGACTTAGTGAAATGAATATTTATCTCATATAAGCAGTGTAGAGTAATAGGAATAAAGAAGTGGATACCTACAATGAAATGGGAAACATAAGAGAGAAAAATATATGGAATGATTTAAAAGGCCAGAATGATGGGGAGAGAGAGGAAGAGAAAAGAAAGGACAGAAAGAAAAAAAGTTAATTAAAAAAAAAGAAAACAGAATAGACAAGATAAAAATAGAACCCAGTAAAGTTGAGGACTAATAAAAAAAGGTGAAATGTAAGAACCACAACAGAAAGCAGAAGACAGAAAGATGAAGGAAGGAAAAGTGATAGTGTTGGTAGACAAAATCAGCATACACAGAAAATGGGAAATCAAGGAATAAGAAGTACATCAAAGAGGAAACAAGCTAGCAGCCCCTAATTTAAAAAGGGGGAGGGGGAGGAAAGGGGAAAGAAATTCAAGAAACAAAACAAAACAAAACAAACAACAACAACAATGAAAAAGAAAACCCAAACACATTAGCAAGCAGTCAAACAAAGCTAGGGAAGAACAGCTTTCCTTCTTGTGCCTTTGTGAAGCCTCCTGGACTGCCTGTGTTCATCAATCAATTATGCTGCAGGCTTCTCTCTGCAGATTTTGATGCAGGTTTTAGCAAGTAAACTAAG